>PVJO010003516.1:0-122273 GCA_004026905.1 Hystrix cristata
ATATTCAGGAGATCCTTGAATTTTGTGCTCAAGCGTTTAAAAGCTTTTGCCTATTCTGCTTCTAAATTGCTACGGAGACAGGACAATTTAACAAAAAATATGTTTGCATGTTTGGAAGTTGCAAGTAGGTGAGAAAATGGTAAAAAAGAAACTACTATCCCATGAAATAAAAGATAAGAATATGAGTTAGTAAGACAGAGGATTCAAACTTGGGATGTATGGTCAAATTATTAACTATCCAAAACTCAGTTTCTTTATTTGTCAAATGAGGATGACAACTGCATTCTTTGTTATAGGAATAATTTGTGTAGTCATGAGAACCACATGGGCCATTAGGTATAAATAGGTAAAATAGGCCAAAAAAGTGCTCAGTAAACTTTGCTTAAAGACATGGATTAACTACATATTGATGTTGAAGACAATTAATTAGTGACCCGCCTTCCTGGATATTCAGAAAATGGAGTAGCAACTTTGCTATTAAATGTAGGTCTTCAGCTTTATTTACCAGACTAGTACATAGAAAAACATTAAGAAGGGGCCTGAGTAGATTTGTATGATTTACATTTAGTAATTTTTGTACCTATCGAAGAGCTTTAGCCAAAAGTCAGTCAAGAAATCTAGGCCTCAGGAAAAAGCAATGTTCAAAACAATTTAGTTTTGTTAAAGTGATACACTCTGTTTTTAGAGAAAATAAGTACTTCGACTTCAGGGTCTCTGCTTCCCTCAGCCTCCATCCTCTCCCTCCAGACCAAGGCTGCTGTGAACACTCAATCCAAGTTCTACAGTGTACATCTCATAGATGTTGAATTAAATTTACACTTATCTTCCTTTTTTCCTACCACTATATATTAAATATCAGTAAGGAAACAGAGCCGTATTTTAGTAATTTAGGCTAGAATTTCATAGTTATTCATTTGAAAAAAAAACCTTTTGTAACCTAGTTTTTTGTTCATTTCATTAATCTCTGTCCTCTATTTTTAATATTATCTCTTAATTAGTGTCCTCTTTCAGATCCCTTACTAACATTTTTGTGAAAAGACCTTCTTTTCTCCTTCAAAGATTCCTAAAATTTGGCAATTAAAAGAACTTTTATATACAGTGTCCTGAAAACTTGAAGCTCTATAAATTTGGAGTAAGACTCCATCCTCTCAATAAGGTATTTTTTTAAACCATAAGATGGTCAAAGTTTTGACTCTTCTAAGTACAAATTCACTGAAGGAGATAAATTTCCATAAATTATAAAATAATACTCTATATAACTTTCATGATACTATCATTTTTATACTTTGTAATTTTGTATTCATTTATACTTGCAAAACTATTTTAATAAAAGTTACAGACACATGTATAGATGAAACAGAAGAAAATAGAGGTTTAATACAAACTTCTTTGGAGACAGGAGAAAAATCACAATTTAACCATGACTAGATATTATCCTGGGTACAGTAAACAAATATAATAGCAAGTTACTTGGTTTTAAAAGAGTTTTCAAGTCTTGTTATTGTATGTTGGCAGCAACAGAAATTTCTATCTTCATCTCTGATTCTGTTTCCTATTTTGTCCTGAACGTTATTTTTTTCCTGTTATTCTTATTTCTTGTGTTTTCTTTCAGTTTCCCCCAAGTTGTTGCTCCCCTCCCTTCCTTCACTGTTTCTTAATACCGTAAGCAGGAATAAACAGCTGCCGAAACCTGAGTAGAAAATGGCTGGAATTAGAGCAGTCAGAAACCCTGAACGGACAAAAGACTAATGTTCAGGCAATGCCTGAAAAACCAGGTCAGACAAATTCAGGTTTCTACATCCAGTCCCATTGAAATGAAAAAACTCTAATCATCATGACCACTCCATCCAGAGTTTCTCTGAAAGGACAGAAGAGACTTCTCACTACTGTATCCAATAGGAACTGAGGTCTAAATTCTACATGGCATTTAGGCCTGTTTAGAAATAGATCTCCATCATAATCCTTCAATCACCCAAGTACTTTGCTTCTAGTCATAAAGTTATATTGTCTTAAGCCATCAAATATGAGCACACTATGGTAAGAATGAAGAAATGAATAATCCTTGCTAGCATTTGGGGGTTTATTCCAGATAAAAGAGGGAGATGGCTACATTTCATTTTGGTGTGCTTATATTCTATCAATAAGAATATATTATTTCAGGACTTGCAGGTGGTCACATGCAAACTCTTGAGCTATGAAAGGTGGGGAGAGACCACACAACCTCTGAAACCTCAGTGCTGATCACAGGGTAGTTTGAAGTCTAACACTGAGTGGAAAGATGTTATAAATTTACTTTTATTTTGATTCCCTCCATGAAGTTTATGTTTCACATCAGTGACTGAAATAGGATTCTGTTTTCACTCTTCTGGTGAACTACACTACTCTCCAAGAAACACAGTAAAATGAAGTGAGGTTTATTGGCATGTATTTTTGAGATGCAAATAAAAACGCTATGATTTAATGTCCTTTCATCTTTTATTCTTGGTAATCTTGATTTTTCTGTCACAGTGGGAATCAACACTATTCTGCATAACTAAAAGTGAATAAAGATAGAGAGTGGAATACGTTTTATAGTCAGTGTTTTTGTGGTCTTTTCATCTGGAGAAAGATATAGAAAATAATAATAAGCATATAATTTTCCACAACCTGGTATTTCAGTGATTAGCACTTCAAGAGTCATCTCATTTCTAGAAAACTGAGATTCTGAGTCATTCTGTCTGTAGTATGACTTCAATGATTAGTATGACTCTGCCAGTTTCACCCTGTTATTACTTCTCATCCTCACAGAAACACTTTTTTTTTTCCCTGTAGCATGATCGGGGCCAGGGTATTTATTAATATTGCTCTATCTCTGATCTAATTACTAAATTGATTGACAAAAGTGCATATATTGATCAGAAAAACAGAGACGACTATATGTAGCTTATTCTTCCTTGTTAAATATAGAAGTAACCAATTTTATACAACACAACCAGCCTCAATTATCAACTGAGTAATTCATGACAGCAATTTTAAAAACAAATTTAAGGCTGTGGAAGCTGTAGGATAAGATATTTTGGTATGCAAAATAACGAAGTCACATTTTCTGTAAAGCTTTAATTTCTACTAAGTAACAGATTTTAATACTGTGTATTAAAAGTGTATATGCACTGGACACTAAAAGAAAGTCATTAGAACTTTTCTCTCTCTTTAGTATAAAATCTCGCTGCTAAATTCTAAATCTTGCTTTGAAATTTTTGCCAATTCTTTATCTAACATTATTATTTGCCCATGTCTTACAGCAGAGATGTAATCAAAAGGAAAAAAAAATCTGGCAGCCCTATATTTTATGGGAAATAGAAATTGACTTCTTGAATAAAATGATTTATTTGGGCCATCTTGATGACTGGTTTCTGCAATATTGAATCAGACAGGAAGTTAATCCAATTTTATTACTAAGACGGATGGAAACAGTAGATACATTATTTTTGACATTGTTATTCATCATCAAGGACCACAGATAGAATCAGAATTATCTCTAACTTTAGACCAATACCAGAACACTGTATTTTTTTAAACACTCAAACTACATTTTCATTTTCATCTCTGTATGAACAGAACTTTGTATAATGCCAACAACACAGTGAGAACTTAATACATAGTTTTTGAAATAAACTTCAGTGAACGAAATAGTTCGTGAAGTTTTTCACCTGAGGATATCAGGTGGTATCAGATTGACTAATGAATTGACACACACTTTTAAAGAGAACCATAATTTTTATGAGAACAGCTAAGATGAATAAGGAGGGTCTTGGTTTATTGGAGAAAAACAACAGAGTTGCTATCCCTGATTGCGAATTAGGCCACAGATGTCATGTCACAAACTTGCATTTGCTGATCCCCCACACCTGATTATAACAGAAGATACTGACTCATCTCTCAGTGAGGTCTGCACGCAAAGGCTGAGTCCTCCGAATGCCACTGCTATAAAAAATCTGGATTTCATGAGTTGGCTAACTGTAACCCTACCTCCTTTCATTTTCAGGGATCATAAAGCACTCATCTTTTACCCAAAGGGGAGGAAATATCTGGTCTATTACACGTCTTTTATAAAACTTTTGAGATTTGTTCAAGTGGATGCAACTTGTAATTCCATTCTGTTTGGGGTGGTTATGAAACTTCTTTGTGAGTCTTTACTGTTAAGATATATTGAAAAATTGTGTACTATAGCTTTTAATTTCAGATTTTGAGGCTAAAGCTATTTCCCTAGGTATCACATATGTTCTGCTGAGTCACTTAAATCCACGCATATGAACAGATACAGGCATAAATTGCAATATTTATCCTTCTAACTTCACAATATCATGAAGACGACACTCTACTTATTACGAAGGTTTCTCTTACCTGTTCAGAAACTGACTGTATGCTGTGATGCATTCGACTTCCATTTGTACTGTTCTTTGTGTTGTTTCCTCACCATGGCAAGTCGGACTAATCAAGAAGCTTCCTAAGCTTGGGAGCCGAGATGAACCCTCATTTAGTCACCTGGAGGTAAGTGCCTGGTACTATTTCTAGAGACACTGCTGATCCCAGATCTACTGTAGCAGGCTGTGCTTTCCCAAGAGACACCCCAGGTGCTTGCTGTTTCGACAGTTTACTAGCAATAAAGTTCATGGATTTTTAATGGTCATTAGGAAAATTGCAAGATGAAAACTTTATGGGCTACAGATGTGTTGTGTGAGGGATTTTTTTTTTTTTCCTGACTTTAAAAGAAAATGACATATTCATAAGCTTTTTTCATAATAAATACAAAGTTCTTTTAAAAGTTCCAATATCTCTACCAAAAATTTCCTACTGGATACTAGGGGCTTTACTGAGAGAGATCTCATTTTAACTCTCACCATTCCTTAGGAAGCAGAGATTATTATTTATCTTTTTATTGATAGGGAAATTAAAGTGATTTCTGTGATGTTTAAGTAATGAATATGGGATTCAAATTCTGGTTGGTGTGGTTCCAATCTGATTATTTTCTTCTTTCTGCACCATATGCATACATTATGATTTGATACAGAGGGGTTTCAGATAAACAATTGTTGTAAATATTATTAGTAATATTTGGTCTGAAAGAACAGAATGAAACAAAGAAAATTAAAACACTGTCTTCAAGGAGTTAACCTGATGCTGTTAGAATAAGAGTAGTTGAAAAACTAGGGGTTCTGTGAACTGCTTATGGCATCATATACAGAATAACTTGAGTAAGACTGCAGCAAAACTTGATCACATGCACAGTACTGGTAGGAAGGTTAATTGATTTTTTAAAGCCACAGGGCACTATGGAGAGCTTTAAAATGCTCATCGTTTTAGATCCAGTTATTCTCTATTTGCGAATTTATCTTAATGAAGTGACTTCAGTGAATAAACACTAAACAGGCACAAATTTTTCTTTTCAACATGATAGTAAAAGATCAGAAGAAACTAAGATGACATCAGTAGCCAAAAAGATGAGCAAATCATGGTACATCAGGGGAATGTAGTTGTGTACATTTTCCTCCCTTTCCTACATCATCAGTTTGCCCTGTTAGATCTTTCTAATATGCTTTCAAAAGTGCTGTAACAGTTCTCACATTAAACAAAAGCCAAACAAATGCCAGAATTTCCCCATCCAGTCACTATTCCTTTATTGTTACTCTGCTTTCAAATAAAACACTGCATCGTCCATATTTATTGTTTCTCGTTCCACGTTCCCTCTTCCTGAGTTGACCCCGGCTAAGCTGAGCTCAGAGTGCTGCCTCCTGTGCTCAGTCCTCAATGCTTATTTCGTGGAACTATCAGAAGCTTTCCACCAGGCAACGTCTTCCTCTTCCTCCTCTTCCTTTCCTCAATGGTTCTTTCCCTCACTGGGTTTCTAGGCTGCCCATTTTCTAAGTGTTGCTTCTCCCTTGGCCTCTATTTTTCAAGTCTCCTTTGCTTATCTCTCCTCACCTTCTCGATATCTATACCTGTATATGTCAGTTCTTGGTCTTTCTTGTTTCTCTAAACTACAGTCTCAAATTAACCAGGACCTTTCCCTTAGAACTCAACTTGTACTATATCCAGTAGCATGCCTGACCCACCCACCTAGATGACAGAATTCGTCTCCAAACCCAACTCCTGATTCCTATGTCTTTATCTCCTTCTCTCCATGACTGGCAACTTCAAACTTTCTTGGGCTCAGGTTTTTGTTTTTTTTTTTAAGCCTTTAGTCTTGCATTCTTTTTCTTTCCCTCAAGTCCCCAAATTGGTAAATCCAATTATTTGAACAATAATTAGAACAAGGTCACGCTGACCATGTCTACCAAACCACCCAATTCCCACCATCATGGGTCATGGTAACAGACTTCTAATTGGTCTCTCTGCTTCCACTTTGCTTCCTGTACAGTAATTGATTTCCCACACAAAGCCAGGATGATTTTTAAAGCCATAAATTAGATCATGTCAGTACGCTCCTAAAACTCTCTGGGGGCATCCCAATTTGTTCAGAGTAAAATTAGAATCTGACACGGCTCTATTTGATATTCCTAACAGCATCCCCCCCTCCCCCTATTTTCCCACTCTTTCCAGTATTCCCTCCATTCGTTCTGGTCTTTTTGTTGCTCAGACTCAACACCAAACTCCCTTTGGCCTCAGGCCTTCACACCAACTGTCTCAATATTAGAAGCTGTAGCCCGAAGCTCTCTCACTTGGTTCAGGTCTGTGCTCAAATACAAGATTTTCAGAGATGCTTTCCCCAAGAAGATTATTTTAAAATATCACCTTGCCGGTCACTGCCTAGTTCCTAACCCTGTTAAGCTATTTTTCTTTAGTGCTTTTATCTCTGATGTATTATACACCGTCCTTATGAGAAGGTATGTTTAAATAGAGTGAGGATTTTGGCTATTTTGCTTACTGATGATCCACACAGTCTGGAGAATGTGTGGCTTATGGCAGATGTATGATAAGTATCTTTTGAATGAATGAATAACGTAAGTCCATAATTTAATATAAAGTGAAATGAGTACAATGAAAAGTTATATGTGTGCTTTAATTATAACTGTGTAAATAGGTTAAGGTCTGGGATGATACAAAAAATTAAAATAGTTATGGGAAATGGGATTTCAATAAAATATTGTTAGGTTAAATGAATACTTTTTTTCTCTTTTTCGTGGTGCTGGGGGAATCACTGATTTTCTAAAATATAAAATTACCATGCATATATGGGATTATAGTGAATGCAGTTGCACTTCTGGAAAAATGACTTGTTTTAGCTACATACCTCAGAAGAAAATTACCACAGTGTTTTCAGAGTTAATATTACTCTAGTACATTTGAAAGTTATCTTCCATTCTGTATAACACTCCAATTAAGTACAAGGTTTCATAGTCAGACCGAATATGCACTTAATAAATTTAATATTGTTTTTATTGAACTGGGCAAATATATTTGCTACAATTCATAGATAAGGTTACTGAAATTCAAAAAGGTTAAATGACAACCACTAAGTGGCAGACTCAAGCTTCCTAACCCCAACCCAGTTGTTCTGCCATGTGGTCATTCTGCAGGGGACAAGCAAGGTTAGCTCTGTTCTGCTTGGTAAGGAAAGGATTCTTTGTCTCTTGGTGAGCTTCTCTGTTGTATTACTTATCTAGGTCACAATTGACTGCCAGTCATGAGGATTCAGAAAGATCAGGCACAACCAGAAGACCTACAAGCTGGAAATAACCATGTGTCTATTTCCATGCGCAATTAAGGAGCTTCTTCAGAAGGAAGCCATCCTGAGAGAAGTGAGGGCTGGATCTCCAAAGAGTTGATTTAAGAACAACAGACTGGAGTGAAATGGGAAAGGAATCAAGAGGAAAGAGATTAAGATTTATGCCCAACTCTGGTGAAAAGAAGCTGAAACACACACACACACACACACACACACACACACACACGCACTCCACATCTCCACATACTTTTGGGTGCACACATAACCAAGGAACACACAGAGGCGGCGGGAAGGTAGAAGAACAGTCTACTTCCCTTGGCACATGTAGAGCAGAGCTCTGGTCCAGTAGCGGCTCAGAGAGCTCCGCGGCATGCACAAGTCCTCGATGTTGAGACACGAGGCCCAAAGCCTTGGCAGCACCAGGAGACTGCTAGGTGCACATATCAATGGCAAGTGCCCATCCTGGAAGTCCTGACATGGTCACAGGCTGATATCCCCACTGCCCACAGCTATAGTGACTTCTTAGGCACAGGGGACCCCAGGATGGGGGACCCCAAAGAGCAAGAGCAGAAAACTTCACTTCTACATATCATGCAAAACTAAAACAACAATGCTCATGAAAGAAAGTTGATGTTTTCTAGGGATCCCCAACAATTATCACGGTGGGAGAACCAAAGAGGGCCAGGGGTCTGATAATTGCTTATGCATATGCAGTAGGGAGACTGCAAGTGATCGCTCTTCAAGTGCAATTCTTAGTACCACACTAGTGTGGGTAGGGAATATGGGTTTCTTTTGACTTTGGGGATGACGCTGTTTGTCACTTTTCACCTGCCTCATTCTCATCGTTTGAGTCTCAGTTTAAGTGATCATTTTTTCCAGGACCTTTTTGTTATACTTGCAATTTAAGGGAGGTTAAATGTCCTATTCCCTAAGGTGAAATTGTTTCTAAATATAAATAACAAAATATTTCTTGTAGTATCAAGAAATCTGAAGTAAATAAGATATTAGAATAGCTTCAAAACACAGATGAGATCAATTTCTGATGATTTTCTAAGAAGCCATGAACAAAAATTTCACGATAATGCTGGAGTAAAATAATTTCTCATTGATCGATCATGCGTAAATGCACGTTTGTTATTAACTCATCAGAATTCTGAGTACATTATTTTTCAACTTTGTGTTACCATATGATAAAAATATAGCTGCAGTATTCATTTTTCATATACTCTAGCCAAATGTGAATAAATATTTCTGTTTTATTGCATTTAAGCTAGAGAAATATTCAAGTGCCTCAAAATTTCTTAGCATTTCTTTTCTTTTCTTTTTTTTTTTTTGGTGCCGGGGATCGAACTCAGGCCCTTGTGCTTACAAGGCAAGCACTCTAATCACTGAGCTAAATCCCCAGCCTTCTTAGTATTTCTTTTACTTTAATATTTATTACCATGAATAGAATCATTCTTGATACAAAAAGAAAACAAAAATCTTAAACATGTCTGGTTATGAAATGCATTTTATTAGATGTGATTCTTTACAGTATTTGGTTTTTGAGTTTTGCTGCTTGTCAAGTATTTCAAGAGGACAGTTGCTAACTAACAGTTTTTCCAGAAACATTTTACTGAGTTCTAAATGTTCAAATTGTATTTAGTAGATTTTAATAACAGATAGTCTATTTGTACTTCATCTGACTGCATTGACAAGTACAGCAAAGCGAGTTTACTCTCATCAGAGTATAAAAAATAATTTTTTAGATTACAGTTTTCCTAGCTTTATAAAAAACATTCATTTTGACTGTGATTTAGACTTACGAAGTGCCAATTCGCACCTCTATCTTCGAGGCAAAATAGATACGTAATCAGTGAATATGTGTTTACACACTAGACCTCCAGCGCCTTCCACGGCCTCGTCCTGCCCTCACGGCCCTGTGACTGACATCTTTCCTGCTCTTACCAAGGGCAACTCCCTGACCATGCTTCCAGCCCCTGTTGCAATCTGAAGAATTTCTTTCCTCTTCTGTTTTCTGCATCATCCACTCCTTCACTACTGGATTAATTCTCCTAGCACATACATATGCGTAAGCCATCTTGAACACTGAACTTTCATAGGGTCTGAATCTCTCTGTTGTCACCATTTTTTCATTATAAAGTACACATAGTTTATTGCTTCTCTGATTTTTTCCCAGACTCATGAATCTATAGTTATGTTCTGGTTGCAATGGACGAACAAGTATAGTTCCAAGATGAGTAGTGATTGATAATATTATTTATGTGGAGAGAAGACAGAAGCAACTCACTGTAACAAAGATGCGTGCCACAGCTTCTCTCTTTCATCAGTAACATGAGTGGCCTCAATGCTGACTCAGAAAATAATTTTTGAATATTGGAAGAATATTTCACTCTTGTAGGTGCAGTTTAGAATGTAATAGCTACTGACATGACAATTTTTAGCTTTAATCTATGTTACCCATCATACAAAATATTCTCAAGCCAACCATCCACGGTTTCTGCCTTATCTCTATCTCTGTTTCACTCTTAAACCATTCTTATCTGATCCTGTTGCAACAATTAAAAGAAGCCAAATTCATCAAGATCACCAGTGATGTCTGTATTATCATATAGACACTGGTGTGTACTCATCAAATTCTCAGCAGCTATTTGGCACCATGTATTATTCTTTTCTTCTTGAAACTTTCTTCTCTCAACTTCTGTGGCACCATCTATTCCTGGCTTTTCTCCAACTTCAATGGTGTGCCTTCCTCTCTCTTTTGCCAGCTCTCCTTTTTCCAGTCAACTTCTAAATGCTGATGAGATTAGGGTTCCTTCCCGGACACTTTTCTATTCTCCATGTGTATTCTTTCCCTAAGCAATCTTATGCAGCCCCAGCTTTTACACATTCATTGTATACTAATATTGTACAAATGTCTGTCTGTAGCTCAGGTGTGTTCTGTCAGTCTACAGACTCAATATCTAACTGCAACTTGATACCTCAGTTAGTATGTTCAAAATAAATCTCAAATTTAATATGCCCCAAATTGATATTCTGACTATTCTTAAGTCTGTTATCTTTGAATTTTCTCACTTTAGTAAGTGGAACTCTTAATCATTCAACTGAACAAGATAAAAAAAAAAAAAACCAACAAAACAGGAAGTGCCTTTGAATTCTTTGCTTCCTTCGCCTGCCACATCCACTCCATTTTCAGTCCCTGATCCTGTTTCCAAATAGGCACTACATGTTTCCATTTGATTGATCTTCACTGTCAGAACCATGGTCATGCTACTTTCGTCCAGGTCTTGGGGACTCCTGCAGGACCCTATACCCATGCCTGTTCCTTCTGATCCATCCTTCACACAGTCTCAAGAGAGATCTTTTAAAATTATAAACGAAATCACATCTCTCTATGCAGAAACTCTGAGGTTTTTTTCCCCCTATTGCTTTTAGAAAAAGGTCCCAATTCCTTACCATGGTGTACAAAGTCCTGCACATTTATGACTCCAGATCACTTCACTGGCCTCACTTTCCTCTTTCCAGTGCCTAAACCACTCTGGCTTCCTTTCTGGCTTTGTACACTTCTGTGTGGCATGGTCCTTCTCTCTGAGATGCAGCTATGAGACCCCTTGCTTTGTTCTCATTCTGTATGTCTTAGGTCAAATGTCCACCCCCATGCAGCCTACTCCAAGCACACTATCTAAAGAAGTAGCCCACACCCATTCTTATCACACTCTTAAGTATGCTGTGTGTTTATTTCATAGACTTCATTATAATTTCTAATAACTCATTTCTCTCTCTCTCTTTCTCTTTGTGTGTGTGTATTTGTTTGTTGTAATGTTAGTTCTTTGAGGAGAAAGTCACTTTGCCTTGTTTACCCCAATAGTTATAATTAGTAGCGCATAAGGAGATATTTAATAATTTTGTTGAACAACTGAATGGAGGCAAATGGAAAATAATGAAGAGTGAAAAAGGACAGAAAATATCAAAAAGTAGTCTAAGGGCTCTAGTTAAGGAGAACGAGGGCCTCCAAAAGCAAGTTTTGAAAGGCAACTAATCCTTTGATAAGAGAAAGAGAAGTCTAGAGTCCACTTACCTCCCAGTCCATACCCGCACACATTAATCTTTATCTTCAAAGAACAATCCAATGTACTTGTGGACCAAAGTACATTATTTAGCCCTGTGGGAAATGCCTGTGTCTATATGTGTTAACTATGGAAAATACACATATCACATGAATATTACATGTGCTTACGTTAAATAAAACACACTTAAATCTAGACATACCACTATATATTATTTTTTATATTTACTGAAGTATATTCTAGATCCCTTGAGAGGTAAAGATTCTGACTGAACTTTGAACACCTCATGTTTATTTTCTCTAAAATAAAGCTTTATTTTTAGGTATTGAGCTTTGGCAAGATGATATCTTAAAGAGATTGAGAGCCACAAGAGAAGCTGATATGTACTCCTAACAAACACTATCCAGGCATGATATTTATGTTCTTGTCACTGAGGAGCTTGTAGCACTATTTTCACCCTGTGGGTGTATATGTTCCCCCAGGTATGTTTATGTTGCACGATCAGCTTCATTAAGTAACAAAAGCTCAACTTTTTCTGGGAGATAAATATCAGAAAATGTCCTTGTCGATGAGAAAAAGAAGAACAAATGTTTGATGTGTAAGTCATTACAAAGAAGACATAGGTTTTCAGGAAATCAGTTCAGTCCAATCCCTGCTATGTAAATTTAGAGCCTCCCTAATAATCCATGTCGTGGTCACAGCACTTTGTCAGCGTTGTCCATTTAATTAGCGGTTCATCCTAAATAACATCATATCAGGTAATCCCGAAGAAGCCAGTGGTTACACAGATACAATTAAAACGTGTGACAGCCCAGAGTTCAGTTCTGATGTCCAGACTGCCTATCTACCTGACGGCACATCAAGCGTTTGGACATACAACATCCATGTTTGATGGGTTGCTGTGCTGTACAGCTTGAGCCTGTGGTGAATGTGGATACATACATCAGTGTGACTGTTTTGCTCAGACAAAACACAAACTCTAACAAAGAATAGCAATAGTTGGGCCAATTAATCTTAATTGTCAAGTTGCCTGCGTTAAGAGGCTCCTGGAGAGGTGATTGGATCATGGGGCACTGCATGTAAAAGTGAGTTAATCTACTGATGTTCATAGCTGAATGGGCTGTTTGGGCGGGTCCAGTCGCTGGAGGGGTGTCAGTGGGGGCTACGCCTTTGGAGGCTGTATCTCTCGCTGACACTTTTCCTCTGTGTTCTGCGTCCCAGCTACCATGAAGCGAGCGCTCAGCTCTGCTCCACGGCACTCTTCCACTATGATGTTGCTACCGGAAGCCAGTTGACGGAGGACTAAAACTTCTGAAACTGCAAGCCAAAACAAACTTTTCCTTTAAGTTGCTAGCGTCAGATATTTTGTCCCAGCAACAGGAAAGCTGACTAACAAGATAACAAAATATCTGGGCTATCTGCTGCAGTCCCTGCCCATCTCGCCTGACTTGTCTAAACCACTTTCCCTGTTGCCCACCGGAGTTTAGATGCCTGGTTCTTTTTTTTCTGTGCTCTGGTTATAAGGCTAGATGTGGAAGTCTCCGAGCACTTACAGCATGAGCTACATTATCAAAGAGAGTCAGGAATGAGCTGAAATGCTGCACCAGTGAGTCAGGCAGAAGAAGAGGAGTTAAGGGGAAAAGTATGGAGAAACTTGGATATACGTGCTTTATGTATATCCATAAGATTATTTAAGAATAAGCACTAATGCTTCAGTAGCACTTACTGTGTACAAGTCCCTTACATACATATACTTAGCATGGGGATCTAGTTAATTTAAAAAATAACCTCATGAAGTGGAAAATTATTGTCCTTTACTAATGAGGAAACTGAGGTTTGAGAGTATTAATGGCCTTCTCAAGGCCTCGTGCCATTTAAATCAGGCACTTTTCTTTTCCTTCATGCACACTGATGAGATTAAGATGGATAAGATCATATTTTAGTTAGTCTAACAATTTTTAAAAGAATTATCATGATACAGTAGAAGAATAGGATTAAAATATAATATCTATTTAACAAAATATTAATGTTTAGATTATGATCCTGTCTCTTTCACTAACTGCACAAGCCAAGCAGTCACTTTATATCTCCACAGTTCAGCTTTCTGAGCTCCAAATGTGTGGAGTTGCTTTTGCATTCCTGGAGCCCACTGTGATGGTGCCTTTTATGTGTCAAGCTGGCTGGGCCGCAGGGTACTGAGATGTTTAGCTGAACATGATTCTGGATGTGTCTATTAGAGTACTTCCAGATGAGATTAACGTTTGGATCAGAATACTGAATAAAGTAGAATGCCCTTCTCAGTGCAAATGGGCCTCTTCCAATCTGTGGACGTCTTGAGTGAAACAAACAAAAAGGCTAATTAAGATAATTCTCTCTCTCTTTCTCTCTCTCTCCTCTTTCTCTCTGCCTGACTGTCTTTGAGTCCACTTGGACTTAGATTGGAATTGACATAATTGCCTTTCTTGGTTGTCAGCCCTTTGGACTCAGACTGGAACTATGCCATTTCTTCTTCTGCATCTTCAGGTTACTGTCTACAGATCTTAGAATTCAGGCAGTGTAACTCTGCAAACCAATAATAAGCCTCTTTACACTGCCTCATTCTATGTTTTGTTAAAGATATTTTGTATCTATTTAATAATATGGAAAATCTATGATGAACAGCTTTTATGAAGATATTACTATTGACCTCCTTCTCCTACATCATCCTTGTACTTGTAAAAAGTTTTGGCTTTCATCCTACAGAAACGAGAGGAAAGCAGATGGTGTGTAGGTGTAGTACAGTAGATTGTGGCTACCAAATAGAATATTTCTTGGAAACATGTAAGAGTCAATTTGTCTTTAGCCCACATTGCTGAATAGAAAGCAAGTATAGACTAAACAGCAGTCACCTGTTACTTTAGCTTCCTTGTCTGACAGCAAAGAAAAAAAATGCCAGATTACAGGACGTTCACATTAAAATGAAGTAAATGATACATTAAAATTAGTATTTAATTATTCACTGACTACAAGGACTACTAGTTTAACACAGCTGTCTTTGCAAACACAGTTTGTTATATTACACAGATTTAGAAAGAGTAATATTTTCAGAGATGTCCTTCCATGAGTCACAAAATTCTATCTCATTTACTCCATTGCACAGTGATAGATAATTATATGAGAAGAGTTGTGTAGAAGTTGTATTTTGTCAGATTTTAATTGATATGTAGCTATGGGGATCAGGTACAAGATATAACAGGGTAAATGGCTTTTGATATTAATGGCAGTGGCAGGGTATTGAATTAGTTAGTTCTAAATGCAGTGTTGTACCTTTTACAAATACCTGTTGCATAATAGGTAAGTAAAAGGAGAAGATTCGACTTATAAGCAAAGCGTGTGGAGGCTTGAAACTTGTGGTGAGAAGACAAGTGGAAGATTTCACCACTAGACAGCTGCTCTTGTGGTTTTTTGTTTTCTTTCTTGTGTGGTTTTTGTACATTTCTTATGGTTCTTTTACTAGAATTCTGGGATTACACCAAGCAAGAAGACAACAATATCCATGGAGCAACAGAAAGAAATAAAAATAAGGAAAAGATAGTACCCGAGGAAAGATATTCTCTATCATATCCTGTTACCTATCAGGAGAGAGAGAAATTCATTCTTTTTGACTGGAATTAGGTCATTTCTACATATTTGATTAACAAACAGAATCGATTATCATTCTGAACTGTGTCCCATCCATCTTTCTGACTGCTGCTAAAGTGTGTGTGTGTGTGTGTATTGTGTGTGTGTGTTCACATGAATGGCAGGGAATAGGATGAGAAATTTAAGGAGACATTCACTCTCAGGGCAGTGCAAACATTTGGCATTTGGGGGTTAGAATCAGATAGTCAGTTGTGTGATTCTGAGAAGGCCTTCTTACATTTGTGACCTCAGTGCCTCTCTTATCTGGTCCTGGCTGCGTGTGTGTGTGTGTGTGTGTGTGTGTGTGTACACGCTCCAAATTTAGGTCTTTAATTATCATATACTCTTTACAGAGAGGTTGGATAGTTGACTTATTTTAGCATTTGAAGCTCCCTGATGCTAGCTAATTAAATAAGAAGTAAACTTACCCACATCTTTATAGAAAGACTATACCAATATCCATATGACTGAGTACAATTTAAGAAAGTTTGGTGGAGACCACACAAGAAGTTAGCAACAGAAACAGCTTTAAAATTAGTCTGCTTCCTGGTTTCTGTCTTCCACCATACCACCCACGGCCCTCACCTGCAGAGACAGACTGATGACAGGCTTGTCAATGTGTGAACATGCTACAAACCATGGGTCATGGCAGTGGTATTTGTAAAAACTCAAGTTTTGGGATGATCATTGTTACAAAAAAGAAAGTTTTATTTTTTAAAGGCTGTATATTGTGAAAATTTGAAAAAATAGTCTAATGAAAAATAAAGATCATATCCCTAAATTCACTAAAGATGTAACTAATGTTTTGTGTATCTTTCCCCAGGCTTATTTTGTCACAATAAAGAAAATAATATATTTTCATTAATTTTTTTTTACAGAAACAAAACTATATTCTCTATGATGTTATCCTTTGTTTTCACTCAGATGATGCAGTTTTCTAAGCCAAAAGCTTGGGTTTATCTTATCACTGTACAAGTATTTTTAAATTAATTTAATCCTTACTGATGGACATTTAGGCTGCTTCCAGTCTATCTTGCAAAATGCTTTGCATACTTCTTGTATTGCTTTCTTAGAGTTTGGAGAAAGAGAATTACTATGATTTCGGAGGAACTTTTGATAATTTCCCCAAAATTCCCTCCCAATGGGTTGAAAAATACACATTTTTAATAGCAGGTCATTAGTGTAGATCTGACTGTCTTTTCTTTTCTCTTCTTCTCTCCCTTCCTTTCTTTCTTTCTATTTCTTCCTTCTTTTATTCCTGTCTTTCTTTTTTTTTTTTAATTTTTTTTTTTTTTTCGGTGCTGGGGATTGAACTCAGGCCCTTGTGCTTGCAAGGCAAGCACTTAAACCACTGAGCTAAATCCCCAGCCCCTGTCTTCCTTTTTTTTTTGAAACAGATTTTCACTTTGAAGTTCAGGCTGGTCTTGAACAGACTATGTAGCCCAGTCTGGCCTTGAACTCACAGCAATCCTCCTGTCTCAGCCTCTCTTTTTCCTTCCTTCCTTCCTTCCAGTCTTCCTCCTCCTCCTCCTTCCTCTCTCTCTCTCTCTCTCTCTCTCTCTCTCTTTCTTTCTTCCCACTAGGGGATTGAACCCAAGACCTGGTTCATGCTAAGCAAATGCTCTACCACTGACCTATATCCCCAGCTCCTCAATGGGACCAGTGACTCTCTGTGTTTAAGATAAGCCCATTCTTTTTAAAAGTTTTGTTTTTTTTTTTTTGTAGTGCCGGGGATCGAACTCAGGGCCTTGTGCTTGCAAGGCAAGCACTCTAATCACTGAGCTAAATCCCCAGCCCCAAGCCCATTCTTTTTAAATCTCTATTAGTCTTCTTTCTAGAGCCATGAAATAGTTAAATTAATTAATTTAAAATTTGTTCATTGATTTTTTTCAAACAAAAAGGGTTAAATATTTTGTGGAAAATTACAAATACGAATGAGATAGAGTCTTCTCGTTCAACACAATGATCTGAATTGGATAATCAGCATCAACTACTTTAAATTAGTTACCTTAAAGGGTTTATACAGATTACCACATTCGATCCTCATAACAACTAACTGGAGTGGATCTCATTATTGTACAGGAAATTGAGGTGCATCATTCAAGATCACATATCTTGTCAATGGTACAGTTGAGATTTAAACTGTAGCAGTTTGACTCAAGAAACTATGCTCTCAACCAGTAGGCTATAATTTCTAAAAAGATATGAATAAATAGTTCTAATATTAGGAAAAATATATGATCAGATAGTGTGCAGGAGTCCTGGCCAGAGGAATGTGAGACAGAATTGTGCCAAACAAAAAGTTCTTCATATGCAGACAATCCCTGAGGTGCTGCTGGGAAGTGCCTTCCCTGGTCGAGTGGTAAAAATGGCATCAAACCTATAATTATGGCCCCTTTGCAGTACCTAGATTTCTTACTCTCACAGTCCTCAGTTGACCAACCAACTACAGATGTGCTGTTAGGAGGATATCAGGAGAAGCTGAGGCCCTAAATCCACTCATTGGCACCTGTTGCAGTACAGACTGACTGCATACTTGGCAACTGTATAAAAGGAAAGCAACCTTAAACCGGGTCAGAATACCACTCTTGTCGGTATTTGAATCCAGATTAGAGTTTAGATCCCTCCTAGCTCATCCTTTCCACCAAATGGGAACATAAAAAGTCCTTAGAATTCAATAATAGTACAAAATAGAGTGTAGATACAGTAATCAGAAGTGATTTTACAGTGAGGCAACACTGGGGATGGACCTTGAAGAGTGAGTAGAACTTTGTTTCAGAAAGAGAAAGAACATTTCAGCGCAGTCCATAGCAGGAGCTGTTGTGTGGCTACAAAAAGAGAATATTGTTTTGGAGATGATGGTGGTGAGAAGAAATTCAGTTTGATCAAAGGTACTGGCAAAGATGTAGGATACAGTGGTAGGAAAGAATGAGTAGGCAATGAAAGTAAAATACAGATCATCAAGAACCTCTATTACCAGGCCGGGGATTTTGACTTCGGATTTTAAGTTCTAGGAAACCACTGAAAGTTAAACTATTTGTTACAGCAATGAACCTCTTGTATAAAGGAATCCAAAATCCTTTTGTAACTTCTCAGTATAAAGTTTCTTACCAGCATATTTATATGTTCCCTTAGATGTAGACAGAACATATTATACTTGTTCATCCCCCAAACATGCTATATATTTTATACTCCACACATTTCCTCTGCTTATTCTGCTGAGCTGTAGGTTATAACTTCATTATCAAATCTTTGTCCTAAAAATTCCAACCTAAGTGCTGCTTCCATAACATCCTTACCTCAAATCAGAAATAGTTCTTTTTTCTGTCTATAACTCACATCTCTCTTCCTTAGTTCGTGCAGAGATATTATTGAGAAACTGACCCTACAATCCCTTCTTTTTCTCTTGCTACTTTGTGCCAGAGGGTTTTGAACCTATTTCAGAACTGGATATGGGCCTATGTGACAGTTCCCATGCCACCAGGGAAAGTTTGTGCTTGTTTATAAAAGAGAAAGCCTCTAGAGGGGAACTCTGCCTCTTCCTCTTTCCTTGGGCACTGATGAGATGCTTGGAATTGTGGCCGTGATTTCATAACCAGCCAGTGGAAAGCACAAGACCCGAAGGCACATGCCAAAGCTGGCAAAGTGAAGCCATGAGACAGTGTTGAACTGCATCTGATTAGGAGTGTTTATTTGTAAACTTCTCATATGCAAAAAGTTAAAATTATTTACTGCATAAGCCTCTGTTATTGGACTTTTCTGTTTAATGTCATTGATTGCATTCCTAATGCATGCAATCTAATTGTCCATTTTATACATTGTTATTAACTATAGTCACCTCATTGTATAATAGAGGTCTTAAATTTATTCCTCTGATTTAACTGAAATTCTTTATTGCTTGACCAACACCTCTCCCTTCTCTCATACAATCTACTTGCCCATCTTTGTCACTAGGTTATAAATTTTGGTCCAACATATTTTAAATTTCTTGATGGAAGTTTGCAGATATTTCCATTTTCCCATTTACTTTTTATTGCTAAATGCTTCCTACAGATCTTCAATAAATGTTGAATTGATTCAATAGGATTACATCTATCATTATGATCAATTCAACTAAAAGTGAGGAGAAACAGAATATGACAGATGAATAAACACTCCTTCATGTTTTGTTTATTTAAAGACATCCTGTGAAATTTTTAAAAAAAGATTTTAACATTCTTTTTGTTGTTATATTTTCCAATCTTTGATGAAGTTAAGCTCAGAACATTCTTAAACTAATTTTCACCTTATTTAGAAGAACTTTGGAATGGAAGGCCCAGTAGTAATCTGTTTTTGTAAAGGATCACAGAAGGGAAGGAAAAACAACTAGCAGCAGTCAGATAAATATAGCTGGACTTCTAGAGTGAAGTCACATGTCATGAGTCATCACTCACCATTTGTAGTATTGCTCTATAAACCTATCTAGGTAAGCATCTGCCAGGTTCATTAAATCCTGAAGATTCACCCTCAAGTTATTTTCAGTAGTTCTGTCCCAATAAAAACTTCATCTAAAATTACTAAGCAATTGCTGTGGTTGAATGAGATGACTCAAAATATATATAGTTCCTAGAATTTGCTTTGCAGAAGGCAGTTATCAATGTCAAGTGGTGGAACTGCCCGGTACATTTCCTAACGGTGAGTGGTAAGATTAAAACACTGAGTCCTTAAGAATGCAGATGTAACATTTCACTTTCACAGAGATTTTTCCCTTATTTTCTAAGTACAGTAAGTGCAAAAATTAATGGTAAAAGATTAGCATGCATTAATTCCTTTTAGAATGCCATTTAACTTTTTAACAATTACTTGAGTATCAATTTTAAAAGACTGTTTTCTTGAACATTGAATTAACGAACAGTTTTTCTCTTATGAGTAATAAATATGAAATTCATACTGAAAACTAGTTACTTAGAAATGCTCACAAAGAAAACATTTCTCTGATAAATATGTTTAGAATTTGAGTAGTTTTCCAACTAGAATAAGAGTGCCATGGTGAGAAATGTACTTAGAATTTTAAATGACAATGGAAATCTCAGTGGCAGGCATATTACTTTTCCCTTAACAAAACAGCATAATTCTATGTCTGTCTTTCACAGAAAGACAAAAGCTCTCTGAGCCAATTAGCTTAAAGACCTCATAGGTAACAAGAGCAAACCTAATTGAAATGCACTGTGGCAATTCCATGACTCATGCCTTGTCAACATTAACTGGGATTTGATTAACTGATTATTCTGCTAAACGGCAACATGTATTAGTGAATGTGCAGTGGAGTACCTAGCAAAAATCAATATGCCCTCAGATGTCAGGGTGATTTCTCCAGATACTGAGGAATGGGTGTGTGGTCCACAACAACAAAACCTCACCTTGACAATAACACAAGGTGAAAGAGCATCTTCAGCATAAATGTTAGATGCTTGTATTTGATGTTTTCAACTACAGTTTCTCAACAAATACAACATTGACAAGAAGAGCACCGTCCTGAATAATTTCATGGAACTTTATTATGAACTGACAGGTACCTACAAAATAATGACATTTTCATTTCCATTTTGTGTAGATTTTATGTCAGGAGTTCAGTAAATACGTTCTCAAATCTGAAAATTATAGGTAGCTTTACAATAAAACCTAAGATAATATTCATAGTCTAGTTGAGTAAATAAATTAAAGTATGCATTTTCTAGAATAATTTTGTGACTGTTTTTTAAAGCCTGCAAAGTGTTCAAAACCAATTGCTAGAGCTGTTTGCAAAACCTCCATGCTGATTTCCATGACGGTCGTGCTATTTTATGTTCCCGCCAACAACGAAGGAGGGTTCCTCTTCCACCACAGCCTTGCCATCATTTGTAATTGATCTCCTAATGACGGCCATTATTCCAGAGTAAGATGGACTCTTGGTGTTGTTTTAATTTGCATTTCTCTGATCATCGGAGATGTTGACCATTTCTTCATACATTGTTGGCCATTTGTATTTCTTCCTCCATGAAGTGTCTGTTCATTTCTCTTGCCAGTTTCTTGACAGGATCTTTAATTCTAGGTGGATTAAATTTTTTTGTTTTTAGTTTTTTTGTATATTTTAGATATTAGTCCTGTGTCCCAGGAGTAGCTGGCAAAATTTTTTTCCATTCTGTATGCTGTCTCTTCACTCTACTGATTGATTCTTTTGTTGTACAGAAGGTTTTTAATCTGATATAATTCCATTTGTTGATTCTTGCTGTTATTTCTTGGGCAATTGAGGTTCTGTTTGGAAAATCTTTTCCTACTTCTATGTCTTCAAGTGTTTTACCTATTTTGTCTTCCAGTGGACTTAATGTTTCTGTTTCAATATTTAGATCTTTGATCTATTTTGATTTTAATTTAGTATATGATGAGAGATAAGAATCCAGTTTCAATCTTCTGCACACAGATAACCAGTTTTCCCAGCACCACTTGTTAATAGGCTGTTTTTCTTCCAACATCTGCTTTCTGCCCCTTTGTTGAAGATCAGTGTGTCAAGGGGAAGTTTCTGTACCCTTAATTCTGTTCCACTGATCCACGTATTTGTTTTTGTTCCAGTGCCCTCATGCCATTTTTTATCACTGTGACCCAGCAATCTCCCTGCTAAGTATCTTTCCCAAATAGCTTAAGACACAATACGACAGCAATATATGCACATCAGTACTTATAGCAGCACAACTCATATTAGCTAAATCCTGGAAACAACCTGTATACCCATCAACAGATGATTGAGTAGAGAAAATGTGGTATCTATATATAATGGAATACTACTCTGTTATAAAGAATGACAGATTTGAGACATTTGGAGGGAAAAGAGAAGCACCTGGAAAATATAATGTTGAGTGAAATAAACCAAACACACAAGCTTAAATACTGTATCTCTCATTTGAGTGATGAAAAGTGTAAACAAAGAGAATAATAAAGGATGGGTAGAAGGGGGATAGGAGATGAATTTCTTGCAATAGAGAAGTGGTTTAAGGGGAAAAATGTGAGGGATGAGGAGGAAAGGAAGGGAAATTAAGTAGAATGAAGATATGCCATGTACAGGAACCTAATAACCTCAATTAGAGTAAGCATTATATGCTATAACATGAGCTAAGATTAATAATATCAACAAGAATGAAAAATGGGATAGGGGAATTAGAGGAGGAGGGAGGGAGGGAGAGGGGAAGGGGAAGGGGATTTTTAAAAAAAGAAACAAGCTGTCAAATGTACATGTAACCACTACCCAAAATGATTGTAAACTGCAAACATGTACTAATAAAATAAAATAAAAAACATAAAAAAGCAAATGATATAGTTGTTCAATAAGTGTTTTAAGGGACAACAGTGTTAGGTAGAGGTTGCCTTCCATGGCAGAAATTTTAGACTGTCAACCTAGGTAATTCTGATCTCCAAGCCACTTTCACTGTATTTTTCCAGATACCTAAAGCAAATGTAGGTTGTGCTGGATATATATGATTATTAATAACAGTTCCAACACATATCAAACCCTTTGCATTGTGCATGAGAATACTGAATTTTGAAACCCTCCTATGCCCTGGGTTTCATTCACTACTGTGTCCATTCTGCTGGTGCGGAAGCTACAAATGTGGGGTAGAGAGGTCAGTGCTATGTCCAAGGTTGAACAGCTGTAACCAGTGGACATAAGGTCTACTTTTACTGCTAGAGCATTATCCATTATGTTTTCCTGCAGAGACTTTACCTGATTCCAAAGCAGAAAATACAGCAAAATTTCTTGATTTTATTTATCACTGACTGATACAAGACTTTTCTTTGAAATTTTGATTTGTTTTTATCTCACTTCAGTCAAGAACTCCTTAAAAGCTACATTGTTCAATGGGTGAGGATTGTCAAAATGATGTCTTTGTTTTTCTACAATTTATGGCAGTTTAAAATTCTACTCTTCTCTCTTACCAGTTGACCTTTATTAGCCACATTTTTTCTAGTCTTCTCTCTAATTAGGGAAACTACAATATCCCAGAGGTGTTAGATTAGAAGATTAATACACAGTATTGGGAGATGCTGTTCTGAGTATCTACGTAATTGTACAAGAGTTGGTAGCGAGAGTAAGGAAGTACTTCAGGAGTGCATGAAGCACTGCTGTGGATGCCCTCATTACATCCCAAAAGGCCAGCTTTGGTGATGCTCCAGAACACAGGCACACTCATGAAATATTAAAGCTGATTTACTACCCAATGCGGGCTACTTGTGAAAGTGCTTTAGAGGGGGAGAAAGAAAAACCCACATGCCTGCTCCATTTAATCCACCAAGGAATAGATTTATTTTCTGCCTTGTGATCACCTCTAATAATGTGGCAGTACTTTTAGAGAGGATAGATATGATTTCCCTAATCCACATCTCCCATCTCAGAAACTGCAATAACAATTAACTATTAATGATGAGAAAAAATATGCTTTCTTTTCTCTTGGCAATCTGTCATACTGAACTCAGTGCACAGCTTGAAAAGCAGTTCGATACTTTCATCTGTCAAAAGAACATCATCCTAGAGGTAACAAAAAACACACTCTTTAGAAAAATGCTCTCTTTCCTTGTAGATAAAACTAGACCCAAATAATTTTTACATTGTTATTGCAGATGGAATCCCATTTTCATAAATCATGGATGAGTGAAAAATTTTACTGCACAAAGTCAGTAATAAGAAAACTGTTCCCTCTACTTTCTTGGAGATGTAAAATCATCCCCAGGTCAAATTGCTTGACTGTGTAGATATCATTCTTTCTGAAAGCCAATATTTGGATATCAGATTAATTTAAATTTTAGAATCTGAGAGAAATAATACATTCTTTCATATGAGGAGCTGCACAGTTTGGATTGCTTCGAATACAGGGTTGGAAATGAGTACAGTCTCCAACATCACTTTTGGCATATTTTATACCTTAATTTTAAAAATATATTTGACAGGAACTAACCTTCTCATCTTTTTGTGTCCAAAGACATGGATTCTTCATTCTGTTCATACATATTACAATTGTTAATGAAATGCTACATCTTTGATCTAATTTCCTTCAAAATGGTGATGTTTGATCTATTACAAATTTTAGGATTAAATACAGACTATATTCTTTTGGAAAAGCTGTTTTGAAGACAAAGGACAATTTCAATTTTGCCCTGTCACCAGACCTTTGGAAAACCTCCTGAAAACTCTGCTTGTCTCAAGGTGCAAATCATTTTTTTTGACAAACTAGAATTAAACCTCTTAGATTTTCCCCATCAAAACACCTTTTCCATCTCCTTTGAATAACACATCAATTTTTTAGAACCTGAGGATATTGTGATTCTTTAAATGTTGAAGTTAGTAATTCCACTTTCAAGAATCATAGAACAGGCTGGGACTCCTTCACTCTCCTGCCTTAAACAATTATAAAACCAAATTGAAGATATGAAACAATGGTTTTGAAGCATTAGACAACAGGCAGCACGGGACCATGATTCTTGAGAGAAGACAACAAATGAAGTGAGCCCAGCAGCACCTCAGCTTGCTGCTTGGAAACCTGCCCAGAGTCCAGACAGCTTGCTGAGTTCAGAATTCAGGGAGGCCAAGAAGGCTGAAATTCTCAGGGCAGAATACCAGAGAGCAGAGAGTTATGTGGGAAGGAGAGAGCTGCACACAGGAAGACAGAGGGCTCCCCTGGAGTCATCAGCTGAGTCCGAAGCAGTTAGGAGGCTGGGAGGAAGCTTCCTGAAACAGGGAGAAAACGCTGAAGGAACAGGTGGAGCAATCTTCAGAGCTTAGACAGGGCCAGGAGTAGTTTCCGTTTCTACTAACCAGTGTTAAAACCTTGTAGTACACAGGATATTGGTGGGATATTCAGGATGATATTACCTCAGTGCTTGGGCAAAATCAGCCTTGGATTGGTGTCTACAATTTTTTCTAGAAAGGTTCTTAATAATTTGGGCCTTATGAATCAATGGTAAAAATTGAATATATTTTATAGGTATGTACATGAGAAGAGAGAATATTCTCCTACCCATTTGACTGGGATGGGCTCTCCCTTTTGGTGCCTTAGGACGAAAACAAACAGGCAGTGGGGGAGGTCCTGGCAGCTGTCTAGGAGGGGCAGATTGCCACTTTGGTCATTCGTGTTCTCCAGGAGCGGCATGCTAGAGAGGTGCTGACTTGCTAGGATGCTGACTGCCAGACTGGGAGTCGTGGCTTCTGTAGCTTAGTGCTTAGAACTTGATGAGAGTGAAGACCCCCAACTTGTATCTGGTGACTCACGCCATGCCCAAGAACCTGTGAAGGAGGGTGACTGCTGGCAGGGGACAGGCTCTTGAGTAGAGGGGGGTGACCTGTATCTGCCTCAGTGGCTCACAGGGCTTGAGTGGTGCCCTCAAGAGGTAGAAAAGCAGAGAGTGGGCTGGATTTAGCCTGCAGGTTATGGTCTCACACCCTGCTTTAGCTGAACACTGCTGGTAGCATCTATAAAGTGCAGTGGAGGTCTGCAAAGAATCGAATTTGTTTTAAGCAACTGAATTATTTGGGAATTTAACAAAATTAAAAATATTTGAAAACAGAAAAGATACCAAATACCCAATAAGATAAAATTTCCAGCGTTTGGTAACAAATAAAAATGACCCAACCTGCAAAGAATCAGGAAAGTACTATCTATTATATAAGGAAAAATTTTAAAAGGTTAGAGAAAAGATCCAGAAATGATATAAATGATAAAATTAGTAGACAAGGACACTGAAACAACTGTTGCAGCTACACTGGGTGTGTTCAGCAAGGTAGAGAGACGCATGTGAGTGTTGTAAGGAGAGATATGGAGACATATAAAATGACTCGAGTATCACTTCTGCAGGTAAAAACAATAATGGGTGAGATTAGCAGCCAATTAGAATGGAGGAGTGATCATCAAGACAGTGATAAGAACTGTCTGAAATTAAACACACAGAAACAAAACACTGAAAAAAATAAGTAGAGCTTTGAGTAGCCAATAGGACTTAACAAATCGGGGCGACTAAAGTAGGGTCATAAAATACTTTAAGAAATAATGGATGAAAAACATTTCCAACTTAATAAAAATCTTATAATGACATATGCAACTCCACTGAGCCTAATATAGAAGTAAGAAGACAATTACCACCCAGCGTGTAACACACAAAATGAGTTTCAAATGTCAGAAGTCAGACTGTCACAATTGAGTTCACAATTAACATAAGGAGCTTGAGGAAAGTAAAAATGTATAAAACTACTTAGAGGAGGCAGATTTTGAAGCATGAAAATTGAGACTTCAAAGAGAATATAAAACTTCTAGTATCTCATATGTGTTAAGAATTGAGGTTGTTAGCTCCAGCTGAAAGTGTCTATATTAAAATTGAAAAACGGCATAAAAGCTCAATCCTTCATGAATCCACTAACATTTATTCAACAAATATTGAAATTCTTATTTCTGCAAAAGCACATTAAAATGAAGTCCTTTACCCTGTCTTCAAACACCTAGTAAGCTTCCAAGTACGAAGGCTGAAACAATTTTGTAATTGTTTGGCAGACACATATACAGGTTTTTGCTGTTTCTTCCTCATCTTCTTGTCTCATTACACTGAGTATGAAAGTACAAGTAATTTATCTCTATCTTCTTTATGTGTAAAATCATCCTCTAGGAGGACTGGGTGGGTAGTATTGCTCACAGTAAAAATAGTTTTCCATTTACTCATCACTTTAATTCAACGTTCTTTATCTTTAGCACAAGTGTTTCCTGAAGCTTCTTATCTTAAATTTTATGACATGATAAAAATGCAACAGCCATGCAGTGGTGGACAGATATTTACATACAAACATGAAGTGAATAAACACAACCCAAGAAAATCGACTCTTACATAATATACACACAAATACGAAAATGAATAAGCATTTTCAAGGAAAATGACCTTTAAGCAGCTTTACATGCTAATAGTAGTTGTCACCACCATAAAGCAATAGCCTGGAATAGATAATAAATCATAAAATAATTCAATCTTGGACATAAGTACTGGTCCAGGGAAACTACATCTAAGAACTCCAAGGAGTACACAAGGTGATCCACTGAAGTGAAGCAAGAAATTCTTAAAATTTTATTTGTAGCTATTTTTATTTGATCCCTTAGCATTTTTTTTTTGAGTAGGTTTTCTATTGTACATAAAATACTAATGCACTAGTATATACTTAAGTAATCCAGCACACACATGGCAGGGAATATAATAATGTTTTTTTTAAATTTATGGGCTATATGACCAAAACATTGGCAAATCGGAGGACTAAACAAGTTATTTTTAAGCATTATTAGGAGCAGAGCTCTTTTTTTTCCATACAAAACTTTACGTAGAACTCCAAGATGGATTGATAAGGCCAATATCAATTAAAATAGTTTAAAATAAAAATCACTTATTTTTTAGCCTTAACATAATGTTTGATTTTTATAAAATCAACCAAGAAATTGATGAAAACTAATTTCCTTCTAAATCAATGATTATGAATAGTTGTATTTGTCAACCTCAGTTTCTGGATTTATTTCTACAGCTTTTATAATACTCAGATAAGTGGCACCACCTTTTTTTTTTTTTTTTTTTTGGTGGTGCCGGGGATCGAACTCAGGGCCTTGTGCTTGCAAGGCAAATACTCTAATCACTGAGCTAAATCCCCAGCACAGCACCACCATTTATTAATAGTTTATCTCTTACCCAAAATAGTCCTGTCATAGGTCTTCAAAACTACTTGCACTACTAAATGGACAAGCTGGCAAATGAATGAAGCTGTAATGATTTTAAGTTCAATAGGGAGCAGGAGGAACCTTAAAAGTGTATAAAAGACACATCCCGTGGCAGCAAATATTAATGTGTTTGTGGGCAGCAATGTGTCAAAATTAGCATACGTACTATTTTTAAAATAGTTTAAAATTTATTTGAAGAGCTTGAAATATATGAAAAGTAAAGTGAAAGTCAAATACTTATAGATCCTTTGTTCTAGGCATCAAAAAAAATAAAAGCCTCCCAGACTTTAATTTTTCTTTTTTATTTAAATTTTCTATTTTTTCTTTTTTTCTCTTTTGTTTTTGATGTGGGGCACAGCATAGTAACAATTAACAACAGACAAGCTTATGTATTAGATAGTAATGTTATATCAATGTTATTTTCCTCTTTTTAATAATTGTTCTGTGACGATGGAATAGAATTTTCTTGTTCCTACGAATCATACACTAGATTACTTGGGAGTGAAGAGTCATTATGTCTACAGCATATTCTCGAATGGTTCTAAAATTTAATATATTTTGTAGTGACATCTATGACCTATATGATGAAGTACTTGCTTATGAAATAACCTTCAGAGACTACTTTATTACTTTTGTATGCAGTGATGCTCAATAGATTGAGAAAAGACCTAGACTGATTCCAAAGGAAGTGCTGGTTTCAAAATTATTATTTCAAGGAACAACAGATTCTAAAGATAGAAAAGAAGGAAATAATAGCAATAAAAATTCTGCCTTACTGGTCTGTATTCCAGAAGAAATTGTGATAAACCAAAGAATACTTTTAGATTATTTGTCTTTCTCTATTTTTGAAAGGGAAAGATAAGGGCCTTACCTAAGCTTATAACATTATTTAATTTTACAAAACTATATTTTGGGAGGTACCTCTGTAATAAATGTATGCATAAAAAGACACAAACTCTGACTTCAAGAAGGTCACAATCTTCCTGAGGACAGGAAGTATAACATAAAGAAAAAAATTCTCGCTGGCAGTAGAGGTGTAGTAAAATTATGTCTATGAACCATTTTTGAAAAGTATTTACGGTCAGTGTTACAAGTTGAGTCAAAGTCAGAGTAGGCGCTGCTGGGAAATTCTGATTGTTCAAAAATGTCATTTATTTGACACTTCCTGAGATTGTACAGGTATAAATCCCCTATGATGAATGTTATCACTATATACATCTAAAATGTATCATTAAAAAAAAAGATTAGTACTAGAGAGTGCAAATGTCTCATAAGACATAGATATTATCACCATTCTGTAGTGGGAACCTCTGTGTTCAGGTCTTTTAGTCTTCATGATGTCTAGAAAAGGATTTTAAAGAAAAGGCAGTTTGACTAGAAAGGCAAAGTGCAGTTAGGGCACAAGATGGAAAAACTGGGGGAAGCCCTGGAACAAAGAGAATGCAGAGGGTCAGAAAGGGGAGGATGTTCACGAGTACACATCACCTTTTCCTGTTTCGGTTTTGGTCATACATGCTTCTACTACTAGTAGCCTTAGAATTAAGCATTCCACTAATATTAATATGTGTATGCTTCCTGTATTGGGGAACAATGTAAAGCTATTCTGTTTTCAGCCTAAAGTACACCTCTGATCAGAAGTCCTCAACTATGGCAACCTAAGTTTGTGGAATGGGAACAGAGAGCTCCTGTGTCTTGACATTTCAAGTTAAAAATTAGAAGATCTATTTGTCCTGAGGGTGAATAATATTAAAAATAGATTGAAATAACATGAAAAATGCAACAGCTTCAATGCAGGCAAACTGGCTTTATCTAGGACTTTATGTGGGAATGAGTACATTTATGAATGTGTCAACGACAATGCTTGACATTTAGAATTTAAGCCAAAATGATGACCCATCTTAAAATAACCATTAGGGAGCAGGATGTTCTATCATTAGAGAGCAGACTGTTGTGGGGCACGGCACCGAGTGATCGAGAGTCTGAGAAAAGACTGAGAATAATTTCTGACAAGGACTTTCTCCTTGACCAAAGTGGACAGATTACTCTGAGTCCTCTTCAAATAGGACTTATCTGTGTGTATTGTCTTTGTCCTGCCAAATCAAGTATAGCAGGAATCCTGTTAGAGAGAATCCTCATCCTTGGGTATTGATTACCATCAGTGTCTGATTGAGTTCTGCATCCTCCACTTCCGATGCATAAATCCTTTGCCTGCCTTCAAGAAGAATTCTGTCGAGTTACTTTAGCAAGAATAACCACCCCCAAAATATGCACTTTTTTGGGGGGTGCTGGGGATCGAACTCAGGGCCTTATGCTTGATAGGAAAGAACTCTACCACTTCAGCTAAATCCTCAACCCCTTAACCCCAAAATACCCACTTTCGATGTACCCTCTTCTTCATTTGCTGTCCAATGACCCTTTACTCTGTAGATACTCAGTTGTATTTGTTGTATTTAAAATTGAGCTGAATCTCTCTCCTCTGTTTTAAGTCTTCATACCTATCAAGCACTAGTCTTGAATAAAATCCTTTCTACTGTTCTAACAGGTGTCCGAATAAATTTTCTTTAACCTCCCAAAGTAAACGCCAGTTCAAAAAGACAGATGAATAATACCAGACAGTTGTCCACACAGGACAATGTCCTTCAAGAAAGGAGATGTGTATCTTTTTAGAGATCTAGTTGTCACATTACCAAATATATGAAAAATATGTTGAAAACAATCCCTCTTTTGAATGCCTTGACCTCAGGCAGGAATACATTTAGTGAACTGACAAAGGCTAGTGGCTAGCGCTTAACCCATGAGGGGTAAAGTAACAAGGGCAAAATCTATATTTGAGGGCAATGAGTGCTGACAGGTCTGAGGCCTGTGATTAATGTGTGGAAATTCAAATTCTAACAGAGAAATCAGTTGTAGCATTCCAGGACACTTGCTTCTTTAATAAGGATTCATTGAGCATCACTGTATACAAGTGCTGGTGATGCAGGTAAAACAAAAGAAAAGCTGTATTAAACAATGTAACACTGTATCCTAACCCAAAAAACGGGAACACAGGAAGTGACATGAGGCTTGAACCCGTTGGAACTGTCAGCTGGAATCTACAAGTGAGTGGTAAAGACAGCCAGGTTTCCCTAGAAAATGGATTAGGTTTGCAAAACATACAAAAGGAGTTATGCTTTTCTACTTCACAGAAATAAACAATTCATGCTGCCAGGAGGAAGACAAATGGAAATTAATGCCAGAGCCCAAGTTTAATTTTCTTTCAAATTCAAAAATGTGAATTTTAATGTTCATGAAAAACACGTGTCATGCACTGTAGAAGCTGGGCCAATTATTCGTTTATTCATAATTTTGTGTCTCTGGTATCAGACACATGGTGGGGAAGCAGCCAAGGACAAAACAAGAGGTGCCAGAATTCTGCATGCAATTATATGCCAGCTGTGCAGTTGCTTCCCTCCCCGTTCAGGTTTATATAAATAGCTCCTCCCACCTTCCAGACAGGGTCTGAATGAACACAGATGAAGGAAATAAATGAATCCATCTGTCAATATGAAGGCAGAGTTATCAATAAATATTTCTAAGAGAGAGCATTTTAAAATGCTCTTTTGGCCTTTACAAAATTGCCACTATGGAAAAAGATATTGACTTTATATGACCATAATTGATTGAAATGTCCTCTCATCTCTTAATTCATTGGTTTTCTAGAGTGTAGTTAAGGTCATAAAATTAAGGTCATGGAGCTTGATCCTTCTAATAGACTGGTTTTGTGAATATGTGTTTTTTTTTAATCCCTGGGTAGACCCAACTTCTCTTACAGTTAAATCATTTTAAAAAGTAAAAACAAATTTTGGAACTCATTTTTTTCCTAATTTTTCTTTGCCTTTCCCCCAAAAGTACACACACACACACACACACACTTGTTTTTTTCTTTGTGAAATAACATGTTTAATACTATGGGATTACTCAGAAGTTCAGGACCATCTTTTAGTCGTGCTAGAAAGAGAATGGGACAGAAGCTGTTTTATCATTGCATATTGTTATTATATATAGTTATATTGCTATTTTTGCAGCCATGACAATGAAAGAAATGATGACGGGTTACTGAAGCACATTCTAAGAGTGACCCTCAGGCAGCAGAGTGACGGAAATGGCAGACATCGGGAAACCTGGACAGCTGTCAATCTTATTCAAGTTCCATGGAACCATCTGGTCCTACCAAGCCTTTTATCTCACAGAAAACAGAGAAGGTGATTAGCCAAAAAAACTGCCTGGGACCTAATTCTGACCCAGATGTAGCTTCTTCCTCTGTTTTCCTACTGGGCCCCAAATCCAAAATACATTGTGTGTGTGTGTGTGTGTGTGTGTGTGTGTGTGTGTGTGTGCGCGCGCGCGCGCGCGTGTGTGTGTGTGACCACAGTCCCCATGGTGTGGACCACAAGAGTGAAGGCTGGATTCTCCAGAGGAGAGCGAATGGCTGACCTCACTCCAGGGAGACACTGGTTGCCTGCCAGGGGCCAGGTCCTTGCCCGGGATTGGTGAGAAACCCAGAGGTCTCAGAGACCACAGCCAGGTGACAGCAACTGAAAGAAGACCAGTGAAGGCAAAACAAGCCAGAAGGGGGCTGCTCCTGCCATGCTGTCAGGAGCTGGATGTGGTCTTCGGCTTATGAGTTCTGTTAGCCAAATGGCCATACTGCTCTGTGAAGGGGCAGAAACAGGTGATGGCACAGTAGTGAGGGGAGACCAAGGCCCCCCTCAACCTGTGAGGAGAAACCCTTTGTTGCCCACAAGCATTCACAGAATCCCCAGCACTGATTATTCTGCTCTGTACCAGGGGTTTTAGCCTAGTGCAGAACTTCCTCTGGAAAGCAGCCTCTAAGTTAGGTGTCTTTTCTGCATCCTCACAGTGACTCTCGTTTAGTCCTAACATGGCACTCAACATCTGTGTTGTAATTGTTTGTGAGTGGGTTGAGACAGGGGCTGTATTTTATTTACTCTTGTGTCCTGAAGGCTCAGCATAGTGCCTGACATGTAGCAGCTACTTAACAAATAGTTTTTCAACCAAAGGTCTACAGAATTTCAAGCAAGATAATTCCTTTAAGTGTCTAGTAAATGTAAGGGATGGTCATACAGTACACTTTAGTATCTCTGTTGAGAAACTGTGAGGGCCAAAAGCTACCATGAAGGGTGCTAAATGAAACTGGGTTTGATTGTTTCAACAGAACATTCATGGGAAATTACTAACCCAGCTGTGTCTGAGCATGGGTTAGATAAATGCTTGGTTCCCAAATGGCGCAGCTTCCCCTGGGAAGCCCTGACCTCTGCAGGTGGCGGGTCTCAGAGAAAGACACAGTGAGGTTGGTGATGTTGGCTGCTGGGTCTTACTGTTTTCCTCATTCTCCTAGTACAAGTGAGCAAGGGCTTGCTTGGAAGTACTTGGCTGTGGCCTGAGAAGGGGACGTTTGTGTAAGAGTAAAGGTGAAAAGATACCATGCTTTGGGGACCAAATATGACTCCTGTACTGCTTTCACAAGGGGCCAGTAGAACTAGGAATCATTAGCATCATTCTGTGCTATTAAGGTTTTTTGGACTCTTCTAAGTGCTTTATAGAATTTGTTCTTTACAATAACACTGCCAGGTAGGCAATATTTTTGTTCTATTTTTTACTTGAGAAAAGTGAGAAGAAAGGTAAAGCTACCTGTCCAAATTCGCCTAAAGAGCAAGTGGTGGATTCTTTTTGGGGGGCGGGGTGAAGGATGCTGGGCATTGAATTCAGGGCCTTGTGCTTACTAGACAAGTGTTCTACCGCTGAGCTAAATCCTCAACCCCACTAACTGGTGGGTACTGATTCAGATGGCCATTAATAGTCACCATACTATTTGTTCTGCACATGCAGGTTGCACCCCATTTCAAACACACTCTTTATGAGACAACGAAAGCAGAATCAAATGCTCAAATTAAAGCAGTTAGAGATGGTATCAGCTGGCCTCCTCTCAAATCCTTGTCTACTAGGCCTTCCCAAGGCTGTGTTGGAAACGCTTTCCTATTCATTTCTCAGGTCTACCACAGAAATACGTGTCTCTGTAACAGAGTCTCTCCCGTACTGTGCTTTCTTGTGGGACACCAGTCACTTCACTGGATGCTTGCTTTGAGAGGGTAAAAGTGTGTCTGTTATGGTTTAAGTCTTAAATATCCCTCAAAGGCCTATATGCCAAAGGCTTGGACCCCAGCCCCTTTTTCCTGTTTCTCTCTCTTTCTCTTTCTCTCACCCCTTTCTTGCCACTATGAGGTAAGTAGCTCATGCTTCCCCATGATGCTGTCTCATCACAGGCCTCAAAACAGCAAAGCCAAGTGACCATGGACTGACACCATGAGCCCAAACTAATCTTTTAAATCGGTTTTCTTGGATATTTTTTCATAGCCACAGAAACCGGAACACCAGAAATTTCCTGCTCATATACCCCTTAGCCTGTAGCACTGGGTGGCACATAAAAAGTTCCTGAAAAATGGAAGAAGAGACAATGGCTATTACATAACAACATGAGATAACAAGGCTGAAACATTATGGCTGGCATCTTAGCAATCTTGCCATTTTGGGGATATAAAATATATCACGACTTTCTTTTTATTAAATATTTTCAGCTCTTACAAGTATACATGCACATGCTTCGACACATTGATTCTTCATTTCTTTGCAGAAACTATGTTTCTTTACTATAGTGGATTTTAAACATTTTTAGTGGGAAACTAAAAGAAGGGAAGGAAGTGGTAGGAAAGTGAGAGAAATGCTGGTGCTAGCAAAATCCCAGATTGTTACTGAGAGGAAAGCTGAAGTTTTGGTAACACTTCTCCTCCAATTAATCCGGAAATGGAATAGTGCTAATAGGGTGAGAGAGAGGAGTAAGGTGCCAACAGAACAGTGATAATGGGGAAGGTGAGAAGAGGGTGGGAAGGGCTGAGCATTCACACTCCTCACAGCCCAGCACAAAGAGGGGAATGGTGGTGGCACTGAGGACAACATGTGATGATGAGCCCAGCTGTGTCAATTTCTCCCAATTCTTTTGCAGGGAAGTCCTTGAAATCTCTATCTAGTAACACTTAGAGAACACTATGAATAAATTGCACCAAGCTAAGAATCTAGTCTTTTCATTTTGCATGACAAGATGCAAAAGGCTAAGCACATTAGAGACAGAGTAGATGGTCATACTAGGCTTCCCCTTAAGAGAGTTAATTCTGTTTTATTCACCCTTAGCACATTTAAACTTGTCGGTCCTACAGACAACACATACCAATGTCAGGAATGCTCAGGGATATGAGTGCATACAAAATACTTATGAATCCACTAGTCCTTCGCTCCAGATCCTGTCAATTCCCTGCCTAAAACTCCTTGGTGACTTTCATTAGGTCCAAAAGAAAACCCAGAATTTTTCCTATCATTCTCAAGGCTCTATAAGATCTGACCTCTCCCTCGTCTACCATTTCATTACTACTGTCCAGCAATATGGAGTTGCCTTTTCTGTTGACACACCTCAAATTTACTCTTGCCTCAGTGTTGTTGCCCTTGCTCACCCACGCTTACTGCAATGTTCTTCTACTTATAGCTTTTCATGTTGGGCTTTTTGTGGTTTAGATTTCCAACCTCAGGATGCCTTCACTTACATCTCTGCCTAAACTAGCCTGGTCCCTTCCCTGGATGCATTTTCTCTATTCTTATCATTAAGACACTTAAAATCTACAATCATTTCACTTGTGTGCTTAGTTGTGGAGTATCTGTTTTCCCCACTAGAATGCAAGTTACAGCAGGGCAGGTCCATGTCTCTTTAGTTTCAAGGATAGTGTCTGGAGCAAAGTTTATAGGTAATGAATACTAATGAGCAAGCACATGTGTCTTGGTCTGCTTGGGATACTATAACAAACTACCATAAGTTTGGTGGCTTATAAATGACATTTAGTTCTGAAAACTGGGTCTCCTAGATCAAAGTGCTGGCAGATTTGGTGTCTGATCAGGATCCACTGGTTCCTTGACAGCTATCTTTTCACCATGTATCCCACACATGGCAGAAAGGGCAAGATAACTCTCCAGAATTTCTTTTCTAATACCATTCATGAAGACTCTGCCATCATGCCCTAATCAGCTACCAAAGTTCTTTCCTCCAGATTCTATCACACTGGGGGTCGGGTTTCAGTATATGAATTTAGGGGGTCATAGTAGTCAGCCCCTTCTCTATATTTATTAACAGTATCTAATGAATATTGCATAATAAATGATTGTTCATCTCCTAAATAATTCTTCATCTCCTTTGGTAATTAAGCACACTGTGAGTTATACAATATGTCTTAGAAATGAGGAAACAGTAATAACTCAGAGTTCAAACATTCGTATCAAGCCCTTCCTTGTCTCCACACCCCTTTTACTGCCTTTTCTTTCTTAGACACCTCTCTTTTTACTTGCCTTTTATACTCCCCAAACCTTGAACTAATACTGTTGAGAAAACTAATTCTCCTATTTGTAAAACAAATTCTCAGTCCAGATAGTTTGTTTTATAAAATCTTGCAATTTAAAGATTAAGTTTATGTAGCTCTCTCTTGAGAATAATATAAGAGGGAGAAGAAAATACCTTCAAATGAAAAGAGAGAACTACATGGGTTGCCTTCATTTTTCTCTCTGCTCATTTCCACAAACCTCAAACAAGTCTGTACAAAAGTAGAGGTACTGCTCACAGGGCCACCATCTCAGGGTTATCCTTGGCAAGGTTAGGATTATTTCTCAGCAAGTAGTACCTTCTTACAAATACTGTGTGCAAATCCAACTTTTACTAGCTAGAATAATGTGGTTAGTTTTCTGCATTTACTCCAATTTTGATCTCCTCTCAGTCCATCAAGAAACGCAGAGCTGTAGCTCATAGTGTATTGTGTATTGAGACCCAGTCCTTTATTTCTCTCATTTGGGGGAGGGGATCGAACACGAAAGCAGGTCTTCTGATTCCTGATATTTATTTATTTGCAATGAACATTTATTGAACATCTTCTGCATTTTAGGTATGACATAAAGTGCTGGAAACCCAAAATCTAATGAGATATGTTTCCTTCTCATCTTCCAGGATCTTAGATGAATGTGTACCTGAGACTACGGGGAGAAACATATAGGGAACTCTGTAAGTACAAACATCAGCTTCTTTCAGACACATAAACTTCCTGTGGGCAGTAACTTGTGTGTTCCGTATCTCCATGTCTATAACCGTGACTAGCACAAAGTTGGTGTAAATAAATATTTCATGAGTGAATAGATGAATAAATGATAAAAAATTAAGCAGATTGTGCTGTCCAGTAAGATTTCCTGGAAGACAGAGAAGGAGTCTATGAAAAACAGCATGCTAGTGAAGGGCTTTTACCTGATACTATCCCTGACCCCAAGCCCACTTTGCCCTGAGTTTTTCAGGGCTAGGGATTACTCAGGCTGTTATAAAGCACTGGGTGTGATGATGAAGCACAACTTGAGGTGTGCAACTTGAGGATAAATGTATTTATGTACTCTTTAAATCAAAATTCTGTATGTATTTGTGATTGAGTCTAAGCTTTTTTCCCTGAGAGGCTTGTATTCAAAGACTATCACTATATGACTCGGCATAAGCAAACGTGTCCCTTGAAAAACCAAGGAACATTGATAAGTGTCTTCTCCCTGAATGACTCTTTTGGACTTTGCAGTATTTCTTGAGAAAGGACATACCAGTGGAAGACCAGAAGTTCCTACTGCAAGCCAAGCACACAAGGAGATCAGACCTTTGCAGCTGGGTCTGTCCGTCATCTGCTAGTGGCTGAATGCTTCACAGATTCAATGGTACACAGGTAGTTAGGCCTGCTCATGGGGCCTTAAAAACTAAAATTGGTTTTCTACACTAGTATCAAGCTTTTTAAATGGTTCCTAAGAACAAATTGGCATATGTTGAGCTGACTTTTTTTTTTTTTTCTTTTGGTACTGGGGATTGAACCCAGGGCCTTCACACCGAGCTACATTCCCAGTCCTTTTTAGAAAAATACACTTTGAGTCAGGGTTTCATTAAGTACCTAAGTTGCCCAGGCTGGACTTGAACTTGTGATCCTTCTGCCACATTCTCTCAGAGTTCTGAGATGACAGGCATGCACCACCATGCCCAGTTTGAGCAGATACTTTGATGTTACTCCTCCCACTTTAGCTAAAATTGGTATCACTCCTATTTTAGCAAATAAAATCGAACCTCCGACTGATTAATTGATTTGCAGAAGGTCACAAAGCTAAAGAGTGGGAGAGCTGGATATTAATCTCAGAGATTGGCTCTGAATTCTACACTCTTTCTACACCTCTGCACCCTCTCCTTGGGAAGAACAAGCCTGGATCCACTAAAGCCATAAAGTAACAAATAAACAAACAAACAAAATACTGTTGAGTGGCACCCGGAACTGAGGTTGAAAGATTGCTGTAGTAGACTTTCCTGGCCGTCACAGCAACTAGAGGTACCAGTACATGATGTATGAGGTAGAATACAATAGGTTATGCTGCATAACAAATGACCCAAAACTTTCACTAGCTTTAACAATTAAGAATTATTTCTCGCTTATGGACTCCATGTCCAATGGGGGTTCTGCTCACTGAAGTCTATCAAAGACCTGGTCTGAGGGAGGCTTCACCTTGACATGTTTTCGTAATCTCAAAAGCAGGAAAAACAACATAGTTAGCTGTAGGCTAGCTGTTAAGTCTTCTATTTAGAAGTGACAAATGCCACTCCATGTCTATTTTAGTGATCAAAGCAAGTCATAGTGCAAAGTTTGTCATCAATGTGTTACTGGGAAGGGAAGTAGGTATCTACAAACAGTACTATCATCTACCACAGTTGCCCTAGCAGTTTTCAGGATCTTTTAAGCTATAAAAGTTACCAGCAGCACCAGTACCAAGTTAGCATCTCTGAGTCTAAGGCTGGTCACTGATGTTTTCCCTGACTGGGCCATCAGCACTCTGTGATTTTGCCAGAGGATAGCTTTGGGCAGGAGCATGGTCTTTTTGCCAGACAAAAAGGAGAGGCTGCTACCAGGGGCTCTGAGTTCTCTTCCAAATGACCTGTCTGGAATAGGTAAATAAAAGAAGCTAGGAAATATTTTATACTTTTCATAACTAGTCACTACTCCAAACTCCACCAAGGTAGGACCTATCGATTTTGTTTACCGATGGTAAACAATTCAGTACCCAGGACCATGCCTGACATATATAATGTTGTTAATAGATAATATACATGCTGGACACTTTTTAGGGATTTTACTTGTATTAGTTCTTTAAATCCTCATAAAATACAGCACAAAAAGAAGGTGTTGTTATTATCCCCATTTTACAGATGAGGAAACTGATGTAGAGAGATTAAATAACATTCCCGAGTTCCTTTCAAACCTTATTGGTTAGGAATTTGAACTAAGAAAGTATACGCTTTTAACTTTACAATGTTATGTTTTAAACATGCTGAATATATTAATTATTCATTCTTACTTGTGAATTTCACGGTAAGAGTGAGATTAACAGCATTTCACTGGCAATTCATCAGAAGGCATTATTTCACTATTTTGGACTTAATAGTCTTAATATACTAGTAGTCGTAATCATCAGTCATATGATAGCTATCAGTAATAGATGAGGCAAAGACCCAATTAAGCTCTTCAAACACCATTTTGTTATTTTCTGAAAACAAGGAGCCAGGCCACTAAGGAAAGTGAAACGTGATTCTTTGAGCCTACAAGTGCAGAAACCGTAATCAGAGGAAATCAGGGCTCCAACCCCTCTAATCAGCAGCGGAATGTGCTGGCTTCACTCTGTGTGAAGTGTTCTGCTGTTACAAATGCTGGAAAATATGGAGCAGCCCACACAAGTATTACCATCTTTGCTTTGCCTGGTTTCGGGAGGAGCCTGCACAGGAGTGCCGAAGGCAAGTTGCCATTTCTGGCCTGGCTTTTGGCTCACCTGCAGGAAGCCACTTGAAGCTTTCTCATTTCTCAAGAATGTCTTCCCCATCTCAAGTCATATTTATAGTCTCTGACTCACCCTCACTGCTTCTCCTAGATATCTTAAAGTATTTCTTAAGGTCAGGAAATCTGCCAACATAGAGCTTGGCACTTAAACAGAAGGGTTTTCTTGGAGCACTAATTATGTCAAAGCCTGGGCTGACTATTCTCGTTTACCAGCACGTTTACTTCTAATGTTCACATTCTGAAATAAAACCTCTTACTCAAGTTCAGTGTTCTCCTTCAAGGCCTAAGTAGCTATAACTTCATCCTACTGAATTTGTCACTCCCAATGCCTGGAATAGTTCACAGGGAAGGATTTCTTCTTAGCTAAAGTAGCACTAAGTTGTGCTGTTCTGACTGCCCCACGTGTGAGAAGCTCTGCTGTTCACTGATACATGATTTTCAACCGTTTGAGCTTCTGCAGTTCAGGGCTGGGAATTCAAATGCCAAGAGTACACAGACAAGAAACCTAAGTGAGTGAAATAAACAGGGCTCGAGAGTGATATGAAATGAATAGTGCATGTTCTACCTGCAAGGTCCAGCTGCCCCGAAGTTCTGGCCAAGTGTCCCTACGTGAAAATGCAAATGTTAAGCTGCTAGATCTGGTCTTTAAACAGAAGTTCCAAAATTCAGATTTTTTAAAAATGTACAATCTTCCCATTTAAAGATGTTATCTCAAATTTTAAAATATTATGGAGAAAGGACATTCCAGCAAAAGGAACTTCAGGAAATGTTTGCAAAAATGTGTCATTTAATGTGATAGAGTGCACAGTACACAGAGGGGGATAGCAGGAAATGGGCCTGCAAAGTCGCTTGGGTTTAACTTGTAGGCAGTGAGACTCCATTTAAGGGTCTAAGCAATAATACGACATGGTTAGATGCACATTTATTTTAGAGTGGTTAAGAAGATAGGTTAAGGATGAGACAAGTTGGCTTGGGACAGGAGTAAGGAGGATGTCACAACAGTCCTGGGGGACATGTCAAGTGCCTAACATGAGTGGTGCTGTGGAGAGACTGAAGAACAAAGTAGGAGCAAATGCAGGATGTGGCGTCGGGTTCAATGTGGTAGTGAAGACAAAGCATAGATGTTGTCACTCAGATTTCTAAGTTAAAAAGTGGGTGGTGCTTGGCTGTAATCATTCACTGAGGCTGGAGGTAGATAAGCGGGGCAGTCAGGGTGGGCTAGTGGGTGGGGGAATGGGGAGGTTATGAATTTGGTTTCAAGTTAGCTTCCGGCTGGTGATACCAGGTAGACTGGAAATAACTTCTTAGAAGACATCGGTATACAGTTAGTGTTTATATTCATGAGAGTGAATGGTGAGACAAGAAACAGCTTGGGAACAGGAGCTGGAGAGCAACAATATAAGGTACAGAGAGCTATGGCTTATGGGTTTCATGAGCGCATATTACCCTCACTCCTGTGGTTGGGCACCCCAAGACTTAAATCCCAGCCCTGCCTCAGTAGATGGGTAAAAGCACTGCTTCTCTCTGCCTGCACACTGCAGTGGTTTGACACGTGTTAGGCTCATCTTGCATGTGGCAACCCAGTGAAAGAACCCTGAAGGAACTAAGTGCGACATTTGTAATAGTCCCCGAAAAGTCCCTTGGAGGCCTATATTGAATATGATAATGAACTTCAAGGTTTCCTGGGGCTGCTCATTCCCTCCCATACAATTCTTCAGAAAGAACTGCAGCTTGGCATTTTATCACATTTGGAAGGGACGTGCAATGATTTTGGCTTTGACTCCATTCGCAGGCTTTTTAGACATTCAGGCAGTTATTGACATCTGAATCTGCACTGAAACACCGTAAAGAACAAGATTTGCCTTTTTGCCACAGAAAGTAGCCCCCTAACGCTTGGGCTAAAGCATGCTGCAGAGAGTCACTTCTCACCAGGGCAAGAGAGACATCATGCTATTACTTTGGGATCTTATTCCAATGCCTCTTGAGGGCCTTTAGAATGTGGTAACCATACAACATTTTGGAAACATATTTCTAGAGATAAATTCACTCACATTTTTATGTCATTCTTTAAAATATTTTCTTTAAATTTTTTTAACAAGCTGTGTGCTTTTGTTTTATGTTTGTGGTGACAAACTCTTATATCTGTGTAACAAAGAATGGCATTGAATGACAATGAACTGAATCACCTGCCATTCCATACTCCCCAAATTTCTTGGATTACCAAATTGAAAGTCTCCATGCTGGAGATCTTCATTCATATTTTAGGTTGAATCACATGGCGATATCGTTTAGGTCTACAAGACCCCCCAAAGATCTCATGTGTTCATTGGAAAATGATTGAATTATGAGGGTGATATAGCTGACTTGCTGTTAGGCCGTGGGGTCTAGTTAGAAGATGTGGCTCACTGGGGGTGTGATCTGGAGGGGTATTTCTCTCTTCCCTGCTCCTCCCTTCTCTTTCTGCTTCCTGGCCACCATGATGGGAGGAGCCTTCCTCTCCCAGGCCCTTTTGCTCTGCCATATCTGCCTGGGAGCCCACCATGCTCAGCCAAAATGATGAGCCAAAATAAACCTCTCAGCCTTTAATTCATGGCTGTGTTGTATTGTGTCCCAGCAACAAGGAAAGTGACTAATATACATGGTTAGTGTAAAATGCAAAATTGGTTCATTTTCTCAAATTAATTTCAAGTCAGCACCTAGAGGAGAAAATACTTGTTATTCGAACCACTAGACTGATGAGAATGGAAGGCAACTGGGGTAGAAGTTTCCTTCCTTTCTTTTACTAGCTGTTATTTCCTCCATGCTGGAGTCATGTCTAGGACATAATAGACATGTGATACACAATTGTTTACTAATACAATGAAGTTATTCCCAAATCCTTAAAAAAATCTTTCAAAAAGAATATTTTTAAAGAGGACAAATCACATTGTAATTTTTAGATGTAATGTTTGGCATTCTCTATATAAAGTATTCTGATCATTTGTCTCCTTGCCTAGAAAATATTTTTCTAGCACCTCTTATCAGAAGTAGTTGATACTCAAAGTAACACTACAGTCAAGCAAATATCTACAATTAGTTGCAAGGGTGACTTAGTGAAAAGAGCATTAACTTGCTGTAAAAGAATAGGGTTTAATTCTTATCCTTCCTTGTACCACTGTGTGCCCTTAAGAAAGATATTGCTTTCTCCAAAGTATATTTGCTCATCCATAAAATGGGACTGTAATATCTCCCTTAAAAGTTTGTGAGGTAAACAAGTGTAAGCGTTTCTTATCGACTTATCAGACTAAATGGCAATCTGAGAGGAAAGGGAGGAAGAATTAAGAAGGTACCCTTGACTTCTGCCTGTCTTTTAATAATGTTTTCATGATTAAGAGACATGGGGCTGGGGATTTAGCCCAGTGATTAGAGTGCTTGCCTTGCAAGCACAAGGCCCTGAGTTCGATCCCCAGCACCACAAAAAAAAAAAAAAAAAAAAAAAAAAAAAAAAAAAAAAAAAAAAGAGACAATGTACATGGAGGCCCATCGTATGTTACATATTGCTGTTAGACAGGTCAGGATATTATGTACCTACAATTAATGTTTAGGAATTTGTATCAATGCGTAGTGATTACTATATATTTGTCTTTTGTATAATTACTCTTTGGGTCCTCGGTAGGATTTTATCAGGGCTCCGAGGGTCTCACTTAAATTTCCTGGGTATTGCACCTGCCATCCAAAAACTGACATTGGGCAAGCTGAGACAGACTGCCTGAATACCTACTAAGTACACAGAGATCAGTTAGTGAGTATTCGATATCGCGATAGGCTGCTCTCCCACTGCCAGTTAGCTCTTTTTCAATAAACACTAACTACAACCTGACTGTAATGTTTTGAGCACATGGTCTATCTAGGAACTGAATGCAGCAATTAACTTCCACGTCATAGCTTTTATACTATAAAGGTAGACCTTAACTTTTAATTTCCTTTTGAATTCCTTCCACAAATGTCATGATGAATAATCTACTATAATAAAATTGGCATCTCATCAGATATAGTGAATCGATTGACGAGGACCAAAAAGTAGGCCAAAACATTTCATTTTTATTTCATTTTCTCCAGTACATCTTGTATTTCATTTAAAAGCAACCCAGTGACTCCTCACTTAGCTAACATTTTTGCAGAGGACCGCTCTGGTTAATAATATCATATTTCTGTTTATAAAGCTCTGCCTTATCTGTGTTCCTTTTTCCCATTTCTGTCATTGCCCCCAAAGTTCCTGCCAGTATCCTCTCTCTCTTGGTGAAGTGCTCCTTTGCACGGGTCTCCCTGTCTCCAGCCTTCTGGACATTGCCACAGATTGACTCTGCTGGTGCTTGAATGTGATAATGTTGCTCACTTGCACAGATGACCTCAGTGTATCTCATCCCTTCCCGGATACAATCCAGACACCCTTAAATGGCATATAGTTGGCTCCTGTCTACCAGCACAGTCTGATTTCTTATTCCTTTCTGTCATGAATCAGGAACAGTTCTAATTATAGTGTCTCAGGACATAGTCTGTTTTCTCTGACTAGTGTATTCTGTTCATTGCCTGCTAGGAAAAGCTTATTTGTCCTTCAATTCTCAACTGTGTGCTGCACCTTTCGTAAAGGTTTTCATAAAGGTTACATAATTCAGTTGCAGTTTTGAAGAAATATGATATATCAGTATAAATCACCATGAGCTTGCCTTGGAATACAATTCAAAGACTTAGCTTGATCAACAGTACCACACACGATCTATCCCTTTCCCATTCTCTGATCTCCTCTCCTGCTTTTCCTCCATCATGAGCAGTATGCTCACATCACACTGAACTTGCAAGTTTATGTTCCTTGCTGCCTAAGGATCTTGGTATAGCCTGTTCCTTCAACTTGAAGTTGCTCTGCACCTTGCACCTGATTTCCACTCTTTGCCTGGCTAAGATTTTAGATTAGTTACCTTTCTTCAGGAAACCCTTTCTTAATCTCTCAGACTTATGTGTTATATGCAGATTATATGCTCCAATGCCCCAATTTACAGTGAACATGCTTATCTTGTTTACCATTCTGTTATCAACCATAGTATATATTTAAAAATATTTAACTGAATGAATAATAAACCTCTATTTTAACATTTGTCTGGCTAATTTTACATTGATATGTATAAATATGTATATCTATAAAATAACACTAGAGTCTAAGTTCTCTAAAGAAAAATCTTAGAGTATTTTATTTTGTAATATTACAAGTATATAAATGTCAAAGAATAATAATCTGAATGCCAAGTTTGATGGGGGAAAATGGAGCCAGAATACAGTGGAGAGCAAGGGACTTTAAAAGGCAGGAAGAGATGAAATGAGATGTGAGTTAAATGAGGCCCATTAGAAATTCAAGATTCTGTACACTGCATAGTTAGTTTTGGCTTTCCAACTTAAAATTCCCCCACTTGCCTAGATTTGGCCTGTAATCAATAAAATGATGGATGTTGAGCAATATAATCTCTAAGTGTTCTTCTATTTCTTATATTTTATGCTGCTGAAGGCATTTGGCTACTTTCAAAGTACTAATCAGCTATTTGGACAGGAAATAAATATCCCTCATTTGGTAGAATACATGACTTCCCCACCACAAATTCAATTTGTACATTTCTTTTGCCAATCACTGCAAAGAAAGCCATTGACCTGGAAACATCTTATCTGTATTTTGATCCCGGAGGCTCACTCTCATTTTCTCAACATTATTTTACAAAACAAAAAATTCAAAATGCTAACAAAGGATATATAATTTCTTGGAGGTGGTATCCTCAGAGATCCTCCCACATTACTATATTAGGATTCATGTGTTACCACGAATGAGGTTGCATATTGACTGCCTAACATTGATTTGGCCTCAAACCAATCCAATTTAAGTAAGGCCACTAGCTGTTTAGCATAAGCTTTATGTACTCTAAAGGTCGATAGCATCAAAACATTAAACCTCCTGATGTCATTTTTCCCTAATGCATTTTGGCAAAAAGATAAAGCACTTGGATGTTGTAAGCATGAAGATGATTTGTGTCATAGATCATCGATTAAGACTACTCGGGAGAAAAGAAGAATCTGAACAATTTGAAAATCTTGCTTATTTTGTTAGCTCTGATGATAACTACAATTCTACATAAGATATGACAAAGATAGGCAGTCAGAATCCAAAATAAGTAAAGATGATAGCAGAAGAACACAGTGAAAGAAGGTCATAACTGGGAGCAAAAGCAGGTGAAACGACCATGGGCATCAGAGACAAGGACAGCAAGTAGCCAGAAATGGGTCAAAATCAGGCAAATATAGTAGGATCTGGTGGAGAATATGCATACAAAGGCCTGAGGCAAATCTGGTTTGACTGGTGGAGATTATTCTCACTATTCAAACAGAGATTGCTAATTATGCCCTATATACAGTTCTTTCATTTCCCCTTAATTTATAGAATCTCCCATTTTGATGATTTCCTGGTCTCCATCACAGTTGCTATGGTCGTGTAGCTAAATTCTGGCTAATGGAATATTAACAGAGATAATGCATACATCTTCCTGAAGGTCCTCAAATGTAAGCTGTTTGTCTTACACTTCTTTTGCTTACCTGTAGCCAAAGATTTTTCTGGGAGAGCCACTGCACTAATCTCTCTCTCTCTATCTCCCTCCCTCCTCCTTCTCTCTCTTCTGGCTTAAAGGTGTCCAACACCCCATTGATAATTTGAACAATGTTATCCCCAGTCAATGACTGAAATTGTTTAAAATTAAGAGAAAAAGTTTTAGAAACATGCAATTGCAACATGTTCTTCTACAACTGCAACACATGCTTCACCTGTGAAGTCATAGCTGTTTAAAAGTTATTACAATCCACTGTCACTGTGTCAGTTTTTGTTTGGGGAATCTGAGGTAGACGGATGGAATACTCCATGAGATATGGTCTGTATACTCTGCAAAAACCCCTTTCTCTTAATGGTAGAAAAATACCCACAGACAAAGTTAATGAATAAAAGAAATTATTAGTGGGATTACCAGCCTCATGACAAATACAACAGAATCTGTCCCTAATATATGCCTCCGAGCTCACCCTCTTGGTGACAGTCTGGTTGTGGTTATACTAATCAGGTATAGAGCATGACTTCTCCCCACCTGTGGCACTGAGACACTGGTTGCTACTCTTACTTGTGCTTAAAATTTCCTTCTTAAGAGCTGGTTGTGTTAATACATTTTGTGTTGCTGTAATGAAATATGTGAGGCCAGTAGCTTTATAAAGATAAAAGATTGCTGGGCATGGTGGTACACACCCATAATCCCAGCACTCTTTGAGCCTGAGGCAAGGGGATAGCAAATTTGAGCTCAGCCTGGGCAACTGAGGGAGATCCTGTCTCAACATGAAAAATTAAGAAAAGGATGTAGTTTAGTGCAAATGTCCTGGGTTCAACTCCCTAATACCACAGAGAGAAAGAAAGAAAAGAAAAAGAAAAAGAAATGAAAAGAATAAAAGGAGCTTTAGGTCCAACAGTTCTGGAGGCCCAAAGCTGATGATCCTCTTCTGCTGATGGGCTTCTTGGTTGCAGAGTCCTGAGGTGATACAAAGAATCACAATGGCAAGAGACAGGGAGCACGCACATATATCTCTGTGTGTCTTTAGTCTTCCTTTTTCTTCTCATTAAGCCACCAGTATTTAGTTATGGGGATCTACCCAGAGGATTCAATCTTAATCTTAATAATTCCAATACATGAACACTTAGGGGACACTTTCAAACCATATCCTCACCACGGCACAGCTATACACCGCTGCTAACTCAAAACCAATGTGCTTATTTTGTGCTGCAGTATTAATATCATCTTCTTGGCTTGACTCATTTCCCTTGCGTGTGGCTATGGCTTTGAATTTTGAAATAGAACTAATTCAGTGAATTAACTATGGGCCACTGAATTCTGATTCTGTTTTCTTTCCAGAGGGTCCTTGTATTAATTTTCTATTATTGCCATAACAAGTTGCCTCAAATTTTTTTGCTCTATTAATTACACGTTTATCTTACAATTCTGTAGGTCAGAAGTCTAGCATGAGCCCCACTGAAATAGAACCAAAGATCAGCCAGGCCATGTTCCTTTCTGTAGGAATTCGGGGCAGTTTCTTCATCTATTCCAGCATCTAGAGGCTGTTGCATTTCTTATTTTTGTTCTCCTTCCTCCACCTTCAAAGCCAGTAATGACATGCTGAGTTCTCACATTGTATGTTTCTAACTTTCTCTCCTACCTTTTCCACTTTTAAGGTACTTTCTGAATAAACTGAATTCAGAAATCCCAGATAATTGCCTCAACTCAGGATGGTTAAGTAAGGTTATTAGCAACCTTACTTTCAACTGTAACCTTTTTTCCCCTTTGCCATGTAAAAAACTCATTTACAGGTTCCAAGAATTAGGAAGTGGACAACTTTAATGGGGAAGGGGGAGGCACTATTCACCCTATCACAGGTACTTTTGAATTAAGTAGATTGATTTTGGGGTCTGTACTTCTAGCTAGACTGCTTCTTTAATTCAGCCTTTCCCAGCACAGATCAGAAGTTTAGGTAATCGAATGACTGGGATGAAAGCACACTGGAGAATTAAAGGTGAGTCATCCTTGAAAGCTGTGAAAAGACCCACTACAAATTCCCCGCCCTCTCAGAGATCTGACCAGAGGAAGCAGGAGTCATCCTTGTGTCTCCACTTGAGCCAGTTATTACCTCTCATTGTTTAGCAGGAGGTTAAAAATTAAGGGAATTCAAGAATAAACTCCTCCCCCCAAATCATCAGAACGGGGATCAGGTTCTCCAGGGACCTCTTGGAGGCACCATGACCAACATGGCTTGTGTGGTCAGATCATCTTCCACTATGTCTTGAGTTTTTGTACCTTTGTTTTCTTAAACTGGGTAACCTCAGAGGTAATACAGTCTCATGGCCAAGCTCTTTCATATGTCCAGATCTAAGGTTTTCTCTATCAATTATAAAGAAATTCTTGCTCTGAGCACTTTTCTTGCCTCAGAAGAGCTGTTCAGTGGACACTCCATTCCACTGTATACCGTGAACTAGACTTCATTCCACTGAAAAAAATGAAGAGAGGGGAGACCACTTAAAGCATAAACGGCTGCAGTCAGCCTTGTCTGGAACCACCTGTGAATCAACAGAAGCCTAAAATACAGCTTCTTAGTATGCTAAGCAAGAAGCTCTGATTTCAGACTTATTAAACAGAGTGGGTGATTCGATTTGCTGGAGAGTTATTGCATAATTTTTCACATTTTTTATTTGTCTCCATTTGCATCACAAACTAGATGTCCTTCACTCCTGTCCTTGGATTCTGACTTGAAAGGTTCTTCCAGAAATGGCTGGTTTCTTTAGAACTTTAAGTCATCAGAGTCCAAGAGAAAAAGCTGAAAACTGGCATCAGTGCATAACATGATACTCAATTTGTAAATGAAGATAATTTTTACCATAGAATTTAAAATCTATTGAAAATAATGTAAGGAATGGAAATGTACATTAAATATAATTTTACACAATAGAATTTTGTTTTTAAACATTCAAAATATTCCAAGTATTTTATTTAAGCTGAATAAAAGTAAAGGCAACTTTTTAAATTAAATTTAATAGAAATTTCTAGGATATTATAACTTTTTTGTTTGTTTAATTGCTCCTGGCATTAGTTTTTGCTATAAATTTAAAAATTCAATTAAAATTTTATTAATGAGAGTATACATGTGTTCACACAGTACTTATAAAACAATTTACTAATACTTTGGGATAATCCTTCTTGTTATCATCCTTATGGTTCTCTATTATTACTGTCAATTTCCTAGGAAATATCAACACTCAGGTCCCTTAGCTTCTAATTTAATAAGTTTTTCCCAAATAATAATGTTAATATTTTCCCTGATGGAATTTATAGTTGTTTTATCTCTTAAAAAACCCAAAAAAGCAATTCCTATGGAAATGAAAATATATCTATAACCAGTTGCTATCAATTTTTATGACTTGTGAATTTTGATTTTTAATATAAATATTTACCTTTTCCTGACAATTTTCTAGTCAGTGCAACAGATTATAATGAGTACAATCAGAGCTATAAAATTATTAAATTGCTCAAAGACTGTTCTTTTGGAACTCTTTGTCTAATGAGAAGCTAAGTGCCTGCTTCAAACTTAATCTTAGGTTTTCCCAGTAGAGGGATTAACCAGCAAATGCTTATAAAATTTAATTACGGAGTGACTATTAGTTTCCTATGACTACTATTACAAGTTGCCACAGAACTGATGTAGCTTAAAACAAAAGAAATTTATTATCACACAGTTTTGAAGACCAGAAGTCTGAAATCAAAGCACTGGCAGGACTTCCGTTCCTCCAAAGCCTGCACAGAGGGTCTGTTCCTTGTCTCTTCAGGCTTTGGGCAGCCGTTGGAAGTCACTGTCTTGTGGCTTAGCTGCCATAATCATATTACCACCTTCTCTTCTCAGTACTGTCCTCTCTCAGTCTCAAATCTACCTCTTCCTCTGGAAAGGACTTCTGTTGCTGGATTGAAGGCCGACAAGGGTAGCCCAGGATAATCTTCTCATGACAAGATTCTGAATAATCACACACGCAATGATCTTTTTTAAAAATAACATTCACAGATGTCAGAGATTTGTCTTTTGGAGAGCCATTTTTCAGTTTACCACAGAATGACATTTGAAACTATTTTGCTCGAAATATTCTAGCTCTTCTGCCTTACAATTTCATTGTTCCTTCAGTATATTTAATTTGAAGAGATAGAGATAATCCTTGAAACATATGGCAAATATATTCCCTACTAAAATATCCTACAAAATTTCTAGGAAGATAGCGGAATGGTGAGAAGAAGAGAAAAAGCCTATCTGAGATTTATTGTCCGGACACTGGAATATAGCAATTTAGGGAAGAGAAGAAGGGAAATGTGTTCCCAGGACCCAGCAGGGATCTGAAGCAAGAGTTGAAGCCCACTGGGAAAGGAGAGACCAGCACTGAAGAAGAAGGAGATGGACAGACAGCATTTTCTCCCAGAGCTCTGGCTTGTGGCCCCTGCTCACAGCCCTGGCTTGCAGCCCTGGCTTATGGCCCGGCTGCCAGCCCTGGCGTGAGACCCCAGCTTGTCGCCCCAGCTCATGACCCCAGCTCTTGGCACGAGTGACACAGTTTGAGCCTGCAAATGCACAGTGACTCCTAATGACCCCAGAGACCTCAACAGAAAGACAGACAAATGGAGCAGAGTGGTGGACATGGCAGACGGCAGTGGCTGGTGAGTTACCTGAGTCATCTGATTTCAGATGGTCCCCAGGAGAGGATGACAATTGACTGACTGCCATCTTGGAAAGGGGCTGAACTCAGAACTCAGAAAAGCTGCGAGTGGCTTTTGGTGCTAGGGGAAGGTGGGGCAAGGTGGAGCAGAGTTCAAACTCAGGTTGGCAGGGGAGCAAGGAGCTAAGTTCAAACTGGCAGGGAACTGAGTCCAAGCTGGTGGGAGACACACAGTGTGTCTCCAGCTGAACAAATTGGGTTCCAACCCCACAGCCAGTGATCAGTCTGAACTTCAGTGGAATTGGTGAAGCCTTGCTACTGAACCCAGCTGGGAACACTCACTATTCTCCCATAAATCTACTGCTGGGATTAATCAACAAGAACCTGGGCCTGTCTACTCTGTCTACCAGTGACAGCAGACATACCTGGAAGTGGATATTTCTTTTTTTTCCCCTTTCTTTCTTTTTTTCATATTTTTTCCCTCTTTGCTCTTCTTTTTCTTTTCTTTTTCTTGTTTTTATAGGAGAGTGAATTTCTAGTTTTTTTACTGTTATTGTTTTATTCTGTCCCTGTTTTTATTTCTCCCTTCTCTCTTTCCCTCCTGTTTTCTTTACTAGTTCTCTGAAGTTTGTATAATTTCCCCCTGTCTTCCAACCTTGCATCTCATCTCTTTCTCTTCTTCTATTTCTCTATTCTTTCCTCCTAATCTCTTTTGAATACTCTCCCCTGAGGGTAAAATCACCATCCTGAGGGCATATTTACTGTATACAAGTTTCTGGGTTTTGGGGTTTTTTTTTTGATATTGTTATATAACCACAAATATAGTTCGTATGGTTAAAGGTGGCAGATCAATATTTACCACAGTTTGTGATATTCTAGACTGTGTTTGATGCTATAGTTGTTGCTGATTGTACTAATTTAACCAAGGTGACAGAACTGTTTTACTTAGTTCTTCCTTGCATGTCAAGGCTGAGACTGGAAGAGGGTCATAAATAACACTATAAGTCACAGTCAAAGAACTAGAGCCTGGCCAAATAGACAGCAACTTCTCAGCCCCAATAAATTGAAGAGATAAGATTTGCAACAGACTCAAAATATAAAAACCAGCTATACCTGTAAGACATCTCTGAGGAAGTAGTCATTTCCAAAGGGTTCTCAAAACTAACAAAAAAGCTACCTGCCATAGGCAATTCATAAGCATCAACCCAGGAAGTAAACTAAAGAAGAAAAAATAGAAAATGAAAAGACACACAAACAAGATGCAACCCCAAACCTCCAGCTCACCAAAAGCAAACCCAGGGGGTATGAAGTGGAACAATACAAAAGCCTCCCACCTAGACTCTTGGAAGCAATAACAGTGGAAGTAACAAAGCAGATGAATGAGGCTCTAGAAAACATCAAAACAGAAATCATTTCCAGAATGAAAGACACAATTATTGACTCTAGAGCAGATACAGATAAAAAAGTAGAAGAGCTTAGGAAAATGAGGGAAACCATAAATGCCCAACACAGGAAAGAAATGGAATCCATGGAACAGATTCAAACAGATGTCCAGGAGATTAAAAATTTCATTGAAAGCATGCATAGTAGAATAAAACAATGTGAAGACAGAATTTCAGATATAGAAGACAAGATTGTGAGTAATGATCAAGAAAAGAAAGAATTCTTCAAAATTGCAAGGGACCATGAATAATCAATACAACCACTGCTAGATAACACAAAGAAAAATAACATAAGATTGATTGGAGTAGCCAAGAATTTAGCTCAGTGATCAGAGTGCTTGTTTTGTATGCACAAATCCCTGAGTTCAATACCCAGCACACACACACACAAAAAAAGACTGATTGGAGTCAATGAAAATGCAGGAGATAGTACGAATGACATAAAAAACCTGTTCACAGAAGTAATGGCAGAAAACTTCCCAAGTATGGAAAAAGAACTTGACATATAGATAAGTGAGGCATATAGAACCCCAATTAGCCACAATCAACAAAAATCTACCCCAAGACATATAATAGTCAAGATTTCAGAAATGTAACACAAGAACAGAATATTGAAAGCTGTCAGAGAAAAGAAACAAATAATCTATAAAGGAAAGCCCATCAGATTAACAGCAGACTTTTCAATACAAACCTTCAGGTCAAGGAGAGCTTGGAGTGAAGTATTTCAAGCCCTAAGAGAAAACAACCTCCAGCTCAGATTGATGTACCCTGCCAAACTACCTTCCAAAATTGATGAAAAATTAAGATACTTCCATGACAAAGAACTCCTGAAGAGATTCATGAACACTAAAGCAACACTCCAAAATATTCCAGAGCATATAAGATACTGGCAAACAGAATGCAACAAATTATCAAGAAGATTATACACTATGACCAAGTAGGATTTATCCTAGGGATGCAGGGATGGTTCAACATACACAAATCAATAAATGTGATACACCATATTAACAGACTCAAGGACAAAAACCATACGATGATCTCAACAGACACAGAAAAAGCATTTGACAAGGTCCAACACCCATTCATGCTAAAAACCATGCAGAAAATTGGAATAGATGGTCTTTATCTCAATCTGGTAAAAGCCATCTATGACAAACCAACAGCCAACATCATACTAAATGGTCAAAAACTAAAAGCTTCCACTCTGAAATCCAGAACAAGACAAGGATGTCTGCTCTCATCACTCTTATTCAATATAGTTCTGGAAGCATTAGCCAGAGCAATTAGACAAGAGAAAGAAATAAAAGGAATAAGGATAGGAAAGGAAGAAGTTAAATTATCACTATTTTCAGATGACATGATACTCCCCAAAAACTCCATGAAAAGACTTCTAGATTTAATAAACAAATTCAGCAGCATACCTGGATACAAAGTCAACACTCAGAAATCAATAGCATCCCTATACACAAACAGACTCACTGAGAGAGAAATTAGGGAAACAATACCTTTCACAATAGAATCCCAAAAAATGAAGTACCTAGGAATCAGTCTAACAAAGGAAGTAAAAGATCTATATAATGAAAACTACAGTACTTTGAAAAAGGAGATTGAAAAAGGTATCAGAAAATGAAAAGATATCCCTTGCTCCTGGGTAGAAAGAACCAATATAGTGAAAATGGCCATACTCCCAAAACTGTTATACAGATTTAATGCAACCCCAGTTAAAATACCAATAGCATACCTCAAGGAATTAGAGAAAACATTCCTAAAATTCATTTGAAACCAAAAGAAAACTAGAATAGCCAAAGCAATTTTGAGCAACAAAAGCAAAGCAGGGGCCATCACAATCCCTGAGCTGAAATTATATTACAAAGCTACTGTAATAAAAACAGCATGGTAATGGCAAAAAAACAGACCCTAGGACCAATGGAATAGGTTAGAAGATGAAGAAACAGGTCCAAACACTCTCAGTCACCTTATCTTTGACAAAGGGGCCAAACAACCTCACTGGAAGAAAGATAGCCTCTTTAATAAATGGTGCTGGAAAAACTGGCTCTCCACACGCCAAGGGTTAAAACTAGACCCGTATCTTTCCCCATGCACTAAGCTAAAATCAAAGTGGAGCACAAATCTAAATATTAAAACAGAAACACTAAATCTGTTGGTAGAACTCTTGAAAACATAGGTGTAGGCAAGGACTTTATAAACAAATCCCCAGTTGCCCAGGAAATATCACCAAGAATCAACAACTGGGATCTAATCTTATTAAAAAGCTTTTGCACAGCAAAAGAAACCACCAACAGAGGAAGAGTCAACCCAGAGAGTGGGAAAAAATTTTTGCCAGTTGTTCTTCCAACAAAGGACTAACATTTTGAATATATAAAGAACTCAAAAAAATCAGACTCCCCCCCCACCAAATTTAAAGACCCAGTCCAAAGGTGGGCAACCAAAATGAATAGACACTTCTCAGATGAAGAAGTAGAAAGAGCAAATAAACATATGAAAAAATGTTCAACATCACTGGTCATTTGAGAAGCAAATTAAAACAACCCTGAGATTCCACCTCACTTGAGAAAGAATGGCTATTATCAACAAATCAGCCAATAACAAATGCTGGAGGGGCTGTGGAGAAAAAGGAACACTTCTCCACTGTTGGTGGGAGTGTAGACTGGTGAACTGCTGTGGAAATCAGTGTGGAGATTCCTCAGGGAACTAGGACTAGAGGTTCCATTTGACCCAGCTATACCCTTCTTGGTATCGTCCCAAAAGAATTAAAATCATTATACCACAGTGATACATGCACATCCATGTTTATAGCAGCACAGTTTATAATAGCTAAATCTTGAAAACATCCCAAATACCCATTAACTGAGGAATGGGTAAGGAAAATGTGTTTTTTTAATACAATGGAGTACTACTCTGCCATAAAGAATGATAAACTTGAGGTATTTCTAGGGAAATGGATGTATCTTGAGACCATATTCTTAAGTGAAATACATCAGACACACATGTTTAAATACCTCATTGTTTTTCTGGTGTGAGAAACTGAAAGGGTAAATAAAAACTAAAATGTATTATATTGGGAAAGGGAAGAAAGTGTCCAAATGGGAAAGGGAACAAGGGAGGGGGAAAGGAACAGAGGGACAAGAGAAATAAGAAATGGAAGGAAAAAATGGAAACAAAGCTTTTATAAATGAGGAGGGAAGAGGTGGTAAAGGGAGGGGAGGGGAATGGGATAAAAAGAAGTGACAAGATATATCATGTACAGGTACAAATACCCTGTGATGAATGTTATCACTATGTGCATCTAAAATGTACCATTAAAATAAAATTAGAAAAATACATCCTACAAAACTTGTTCTGATCAAGTTTGGAAAAATATTTATTCTCCAGAAGTTAAAAAAAAATGTCCACAAAATTAAAACAACAAAAACAGCAGCAACAACAGTAACAAATGAAATGCCAACAAAATACTTCTACAAAAGTGTGACAATTGTCCATCTTTATATAACTGACTTTGTTACACTCAGAACAGAGGCTAACGAAAAAGGCAGTAACTGGAAAAGTACGTGTTGATTGGTTCGATGAATAATAGAAGGATCAAGCAACACAGTTACTTCAGCATTTTCACCACTGTTAGTATTTGTGCTCTTTGGTTATGGCTCTTCTCACCCAAGAAATGTAGGTTGTAAGCCAAACAGACTACAAAAGATCTTTTGAACTTAAAACATTCTAAAAGATATTTATTTTTCTTATGAAATGTGATTGGCTAGTATTTATTGAGCAATTATTGTGTGCTAGGTCTGTTGCTGCACATGAACATTTAAAAGGACTATCAGCTATCAGCTGTAGAAGCTCTCTAACCTACTGCCACAACTAAATACTCTTCTGTGACCTCTCCAACTGCCTGTGAAGTATGTAAAGTGAAGCTCAGAACCTGCTGAGACCTGGTGATGAGTGAGTTAACACCTAAGTTTGTGTGATTCTGCAGCAGCTCCTTTTCCACTTACTAAAAGTCAGTTGGACATAATTCCAAATCTGTTTCTGCTATCTTTATTACTGTATCTGATGTAATTTAAGAACCCTTATGTAGAGCGAGTAATATGAGTCCTAAAAAGATCATTGCTATTTTTATGAAAAGTAAGTTGAAGGCTTTGGAATATTTGAGACATATGTTGCAAAAAAATTCTTTTCGAATTAAATTTAGGGAAAACAATTGTAATAGACTAAGAAAAATTATAAAATTCTAGAAACATGCTCATATTGTGTCTTTTCATTCTCACTTCATTTTAAAGAAACCAAAAAATAGAAATTAGAGATGGTAAGTTTCCAGCAAGGTTTTTGAAAGAAAGAAAGGAGGACATTCTGATCATGCCACCTTTAGGCGAAAGATGGTTCAAGAGTCTACATTTGAAGCTAAATAAAATAAAACTAAAATGTGTGTCATTTTTATCATCCTCTACTGTAACTGGGCTGAATTTGTTGAACATTTATAATTTTTAATTGAATCACATTAGAAGGTTTATACTGTATTTTAATTTAATTTATATGATAGTCTTAGAGTGATTTTAAACTTCATCATTTAAAAATTTCCAATAGGTTTCAGTGGGACACTGTGTAAGGCAATCAGTTGGCAAATATCTACAGAAAATAAAATCAATAGGGTTTATATGCATAATGGATGCCTAGCACTGGATAGTAAGGAAATAGCAAAGAAATACGAATCATGTTTCATGCTCTCTAGGAATTAGAATTTTGTCAAGGCTAAGACCACAACAACATCAGAAAGAGCAAAATTCAATGAATAAAGCGCCAAAGTCTGGGGTATATTTTGACTGTAGAAGGAAAGTAAAATGCAGAATTTGTGTGGGTCCTTGCAGTGAGACAGTTTCAAAAAGGAGGCTGGATTTGGTATGGACATAGAAGGATAAAGATTTCGAAAGTTAGGGGAGATAGCTGGAAGTAAGAATTAGGAGTGTGGGGAGAGAGAGTGGATAAGCAAAGGCAAAGAGGCAAAAGTGAGGAAAGTGTTGCAAGGGCAGCTAGGAAAGGACTGAAACGTATTCTCTTGGCTCAGGCTCTCGCTAAAGGCAACTCAGACAACTGTGAATGCAGATCATGGGCAGTTCCACATGTTCACTTTCTCCCAGGAAGGCTTCTGTGGTGGCAAGAATTGAAAGAATACAATTGTGGAGGAAAAGAGAGACTTATAGATGTACACAGCAAATCCATTCTAAAACACAAAGTTCATATGTATAAGCAAGAGAAAATATAGTACTCGAAAGAAGCGCTTGTCTTGATTAGAAAAATGAACCAGAAGAAAGAAGGAAAGAGAGAGAGAAGAAAAGAAAGAAAGAAAGAAAGAGAAAGAAAGAAAGGATGAAAGAAAGATTGAAGCACATTAAGAAATCCATTAAAATCCATTGAAATCCATTGAACAGATTCTTAATATATCTATGTCATCTCAAAGAAGCGATTGAAAAGTCAGAATCACAAGTCATATTTAGGAAGGATTCCTCTGTGGGCTTAGAGAAGTGACATTTAGGATGCTTTTTATATCCCTTTTGGATGACTCTTATATTTTTCCTGAATTAATCATCTATTTCTCTGTCTCCCTCTCATTCTGTCTTTCCTTCACATATGCATGCATATGTGCACATGTGCATGCACACACCCTCACTATTTAATTAGCCTAAAAAGTCTACATATATTTCTTTTAATAAGCATCTCAACCACATCATGAATCTTAGGTCTTCCTTGGCTAAAATGCCAAAAAAGCCTAGAAGCTCATACTGTGCTCTGTACCCAGCACTCACGCAAATGTCTACATGAAGTCAGCCACGAAGTTAAAAGGAAAGTGAGGTGTGTAGAAAGAAGAGAGAACAATTCACTTAATGCCTGCCTCTTGCTTTGTGGAGTCAGTGTCACTGGTACTTGGTGATGTGGGTTTTCTGTGTCCTTGTAGAATAAGCTCATGAACCTCCCTTCCCTATTCTCAAGCACTCTGAGTTTGGGTTTATGACTGGTTGTTTTATTAGAGTGTTAACATGGATCACAGTGCTTCAGAGGGTTGAGAGAAGACAAGCAATTCCAATCTTTAAAAATAAGAAATAAAATACGGGCTAAGAATACGAATTAAATGGACAGTGAAATACAGTATGTACAATTTAACTGAGCAAAAACTAAAAGATACAGGATAACAGTCCCCAAATATGTGAAGGATCTAAAGAATAAAGTAGAGAATACAATAATTAACTTGAAGGGTATTACTATGATTAAGCACACTGGAACATTGTTAGCAGAGAAAATATTTCTTTTCAGCTCAAAGACAACAGTTGAACAGAGAGAAAGAGAAATTTTCTTAGTCTTTTTGTTCCATTCAGGTCTTCAACAGATTGGATGAGACCCACCTACAACTGCTGGAGGTCAGACCAAGTCTTTTGAGTCAAATCAAAGATTATATTTCTTATAAGGAAAACTAATAGAGAGCTTTTTAGGAAAACCTGTAAAAATGTGGCTTACGAGCATCTTTTGGTGAACTGGTATGTATCTTACCAGACATGGCACAGAAGAAGTATGGAGCCCTTAGCATAAGTATTTGGCATAGCTAAGCACTTGTTTATCTTTTTAAAATGGCAATTTTGGTTGCTAAGAAGAAAGTATATGTTGGCATTGGTATGGTCTGAAAGTTTGAGGCCCCTTAAAATTCACATGTTGAAATCCTAACCTCCAGGTGATGATTTGAGGAAACAGGGTTTAGGGAGTGATTCAGTCCTGACAATGAAGCCTTCCTGAAAGGGATTTGTTTCCTCGAGAAAGCTGCCAAAGGGAGCTTGTTTACTCCTTCTACCATGTAAGGAGGAAGAAAGAAGGTGCCATCTATGAGCCAGACAGAAAATGAGCCCTTGTCAGACACCCAATCTGCTGACATCTTGATTGTGGACTTGCCAGCATGCAGGAAACAGAAGTAAATTTCTATTATTTAAAATGGAAATTTATTACCAAGTGTAATGTATTTTATCATAACAGTTCAAATGGACTTAGGCACCTATCTCGTCTCATACTCCCCAGGATTGTCGCCTCTTGTACCAGCACAACATTTCCTGCACCTAAATGACTCACATGCCTCCACACCACCATCCCGCTTTGTGAGTTTTTGGCATGAGAATTTTTTTACTAATGTAGCAGCACCTGGTGTATTGTAAAATCCCTTGACTGAAACCTATCTCTCCTGCTTTGAGGGATGTGGGAAACAAACACCTGACATGAGAAATCGGATGTTAAGTGCCAAAGTTTTGACCAAGGACCTAGCTCTGCCACAGTTTATGCAGTTGCAAAATTGGCATTAACAACGGTCTCTACGTAATGGGAACACTGTGAAGATTAAATGCAACACATGTAATGACTGGTGTGGAGTAGCCACTCACTAGTAGTTAACGCTTTATCATTTATTATCAAGGCATTAAATCTATGTTCGAATCACAACACAATCCAAGTATTTGGTCCAACTCTAAATATCTGTCTTCTCTAAAAGTAAATATAGATTATAAGATGGTCTGTTTGATTAGCATTGGGATCTCACATGGCTATAAGTTTACATCATAAAGCAGGAGTCTCAGGGTTGGGGTTGCACAACACTTTGCTTAGTGAGACTAAATTCCAGAAAGACTGGCTGACTTTTCTTGTCATCATTTTAACCAAGTTTAAAGACCCTGCCTTCTTCCCATCGTGAGGAAAGGAGAAGTGGCAATTAATGGAATTTGTCAATTCTGGGCTTTGGGTTTAATGCTCCTACAACTCCAATGCTAGTGAAAGACGGCATTTAGATCTTCCACAGAGACTCAGCAGAATGGGAAAACTTGGCTGAATTTTCATTTTAAGAAGTATTTGTTCTAGTTTTTGTGAAGAACAGTTTAGAAATAGTCATAACATATTATTTGTGTTACTTGATTTGCATAAACATAGTGATTTTCAGTGAAAATAATTTGTACTCAGTTTATTTTGGAGTATCCCCTTCATCTTTTGCCTGAGATTCTAGCAGGAAAAAAAAAAAAAAACCTCTCATGGGGCATGATCTCCCTCTATTATTGTCTAAAACTAATTGTGTCTGAAGGGTCATTATAGTGATTTACAAGAAATACCCATCTACTCGTATTACATAAAATGGGAGGAATGCCTTTAAAATGAATTTAGAGTTGACTCAGTGCAGGCTTTAAACAACCATCAAAGAACTCTAAAAATGAAATATAACGACTCTTTGTAGACAGATGTACTAGTACTGGGGGCTCACCACATCCAATAAATAACCAGTTCTGTGGCCAAATTTCATTCTCTTAGCATTATCCTCTTTGGATATTTATATCCTTATCTGTGTTCATGCAGATGAATGGATATCGTAATGATCAGATTGGAGACCTATCTGATAAGATTAAAATTTTACTTTGTATGTTCTTTGGTTACTCCTTAAAGATTTTGAAAAATGTAAACAATTAATGATTTAGATTACTTATATATACTGTAAAATATTGGGGCAGAATATGTGGTAGATACTTAGAATTTTGATTTGAACCTGCACAAATCACTTTTTAATAAATTTCTGTGCAGCGTTCATTTCAACAAATACAATTAATAAATTAAGTAACCTTTATTGGGAATTATGTAACCTTTATTGGGGATTAGGCATTACAGAAATATTTATTTAATATAGTTTCTTATTACTTCATTTTTATATATGTTAAATATATTTTTTGATTTCATCTACATCCCTAATCATCATTTATAGTTTTGTGTTTATATGACAATGTGTCCCTTATCCCAAACAATTGGCTAATTATTGAGGATACAACTTGGTTAGCCTGGAGAAGAGACAATACAGGTGGAATAATCAGTTGTTTAATTATTTAGATGACCATTATTTGGAAGAAATACTAGATCTAACTTACGTTTTTCAAAAAGAAATTCAAACAGTGTGTGATAGGTGTGACAGAGAAATTTCTGGCTAAAGTAAGAATTTCTTAATAAGTGGAACTGACCAGATGGATTGGCTACTTCAGACAAGAGCTGTTTACCCAGAAAAGGGGGTTTTGGGAGTAAGCCAGATAGCCACTCAGCAAGCCAGGTGTACAGGGAACCCAAGTCTGGAGAGACTGTTTAGGCCTTTCTAAGGTTCTGCCATTTTGTAGCTGTCAAAAGTAGGAGTTGGGATTGTCTCTGAATTTTTTCAACTCAATTCTGAGATTTTTTTACGACCATAGCACGGCACTTGTTTGTGTAGTAGCACATCACCGAGTTTGAGAAGAAGGACATCTGGTGGTGAAATCTGCAAAAGGAAACGGGTTTTGTTTTTCATATTCTAATTTGAAATATCTTTTGACATTTGCTTTGCTATTTCCATGGAAAAAAATAAATCTATCAGTTTATATAGATGTATAATTGACAGTCGATGAACATTATTTATGATCAGGTGATTTGGATAAAGTAATTGCTTCATCTACCCTTTTATGTATGCGTAATTGATGCTTTTTAAAAATCTCTGAGGATAAATTTGCCTATCCTTGTGATACATAAGCATATGAATTCTTCTCCTACCAACTAAGATCTATTTATTTTAGCGAAATCTTTCAGTGGAGAGAATGACAAACAGAAAGTATACAATTGCCTAAACAGTAAGAATAAGTGTTTTATTTGAGCTTTCCTGTTCTCATAAATTTGAAATTAATCTAAATTCAAATATTTAAATGTAAATAGTCTATTTCGCTATGAAAAATTGTGTATCCATTTTTTAGAAAGAGCAGCATAGCAGGTATTTAGATCTAGCTTGCTTGGACTAGTAAGTTGAATTTAACTCTTCTGACTAAAATGACTGTCTAACTCATTAGTGATTTTTCATATCACTGATACATAAATCTCAAATAAATATTAGTAACATCATTCTTGAGAACAGGGCTAATGTTTAATTCTTTGTATCCTGATTGTAGTAGGATTTAAATATTAGGCCAGCAAATACCTTCAATTCCATCTTAGCTGGGAGTAATTTCACCTTTCTTTGTGAACGTAGACCCCTGTCTGTGCCTCTGTATTTTTTGGGAATAAGAACTGGTGCAATCCTCCCTCCTGTACATCCATTCAGTGCCAGGCCCTGTGTAGAGCACAAAAGCATTTTGCAAGGTTCTTTCTTTCTCTAGACCTAGCTACAAGGAAGAAATGCTTCTTTTTCAATGTTTTGTACAGAGTCAGACCTCAATATGTATTTTATTAAATGCACGCATAAGTTAATGAATGCTATCTCATCTGCTTTCCTCCTAACCGTTTTCTACTCCAGTCTCTTTCCTTTTACTTTAGTTCCATATATTGTGAATATATAAATAGTGGCCAACATTTATTGAGCATTCATTATTATTAGGGTATTGTTCTAAATACTTTATAACTCATTTGATTTAATTTTTATAATATTCTTGTGATGAGGTGACTCTTTAAAATATTAAATACATATTTTTTTAAGGAGGAAACTGAAGTCAGGTAATTTGCCCAAGCTGACAGGCTGGTAAGTGACCAAGACAGTATTAGAACCCAGTTAATTTCTGGTTCCAGAGATGACTGTTTAAAATACTGCATTTATCTTGACTCTAATCATGACCCTCTGGCAAAATAGTAGTGAAAATGAAAAGTGGATATTCTGGTGATTTCATAGAAGATGGAGAAACATTCTAATAGACAAATCAGGAAATTGGGACCAGAAAAGTTACCAAAAGTCCTATATAGAACGGCAGGAAAATGCACATTAGGAAGATGTTAAGAGCACAACCTTAACCCACTTCCATTACTTACCAGATGTGGAACTTTAGGCAACTTATTTAACTGCTAATTGGACTTGTTTCTTCAATCAGAAAAGGGAAAATGAGAGACCCCACCCTTCTGGAGTTTGGTAAAAATTAAAGATATTAATGTGTATAAACTACTTAGGAAAACAACTCATACGCAATACTCATTAATATTTCCATTGCTGTATTTCATGAAATTGCAGACATGCTCCATTATAAAATGATCTACTCTTTGCCCTATTGCTCTTATAGGAAAATATACCTATTTATTATACATGCAACACCATTAATTTTTGAGATGTAACCTGATGTCAGAAATGTCAAAATGCAAAAAACAACTACATACTGGAATTCATAAAATATAATTTTATAATTATGTGCAGAATAGAAAAGAAGCCAGTTGAGAGAATTAAATTTTTGAGTACCTTAACATTTTCATTTAAAAAAATACTATTTTTCACTTTCTCTTCATTCTCTTTTCAAATATTTTATAGCTCTTCATCAGCTTTCAGAATACTTTTTCTAGGAGGTCCACTTGTATTTAGGCTTAAAAGTTAACTTTGATACTAAATCTTTTGATAAAAGACAGAATTTGATCCATGGAAGGCAGGTAATGTATGCATGTGGATCTGTATAAGAGGAATAGAGCTGAAGGGTGTGCCAGGAGGTGAAAGTAACCTGCTCTGACTGGATGCTTGAAAAGTTCTTCGAGTCAAAATCCAAAGCCACGTGGCAAATATAAGAACTGGGAAAAGGTAGGGGGTTAGAAAAATGCATCGAGTACCAAAATGAGTTGCAAGATATATGACAAATCAATTATTCAAATTACTCATTCGGCAAATGTTAAATTAAGTCCTAATATGAATTCAGTGTGCTATCTGTGCTATGAGAAGAATACAAAAATAAGAAAAAAATAATTACAAAAGAAAAGATTATGAAAGGGAAATATATAAAAATGGGTGTTGAAAGTATGTTAAGTAACAACATAGTTAACTGTGGTCATAACCTAGGTTTCTTCACTACCAGCTTCATGTTTCCCTTTTAAATACTACATTTCCTCCCACCCAGTGTTCTGTAACTTTCTGATACTGTGCACAACAGGACAAGAGAGGCTATTGTCAGAGCTGGGCTGCTTTAAGTGCTCTATGACTCATGGGCAGGATCTCGAGCCATCCAAAAGGAGTTCTGCCTCATGAGATTATCTTAGTAAGCTTCTATCTCTTGTGCCTGAAAATAATCATGATTACTATTGAGGGGCCAAGGGCCTAAACACTTTATCTTATTTATTCCTTACTACAACCCTCGTAGGTAAGCGCTACAACTTTCACTTTATTTGGGAGGAACAGGAAGACAACAGGGAATATTAACAGTGAGATAACAATTACCTATACTGATTTCCATGGTATGCTATTACTCTGTGAGGGCCTTTGGTAAATTAACTCCTTCAGTTGTCACATACACCCTGTGAAGAAGGTTTTGCTATAATTACCAATCTCACGGCTGAGACTGGTATATTTCAATAAGTAAATGACCAGTTCATGTTGTCACATGGTTGGCAGTGGGAAAACAAAATTCAAACCTAAGCAGACCAGTTGCAGAATCTAATACCTATTTGCCATTTGTACTTCATCTGAGAAGTGGCTATTCATTTCAGATGCCCATTTTTGGACCGAGCCTTAAATTTAGGGGGATCTGATTTTTCTTTTAAATTCTTTATATATTCTAGATGTTAGACCTTTGTCTGAGGAACACCTAGTAAAAATTTTTTCCCACTCTGTGGTTGTCTTCCCACTCTGTTGGTGATTTTTTCTGCTACCCAAAAGCTTTTTAATAGGGTATGATCCCAACCACTGATTCTTTGTATTATTTCCTGTGCAATCTGAGTTTTGTTCTTAAAGGTTTTGCCTACACCTATGTCTTCAAGAGTTTTTCCTATTTTATCTTCCAGCAGGTTTAGTGTTTCTGTTTTTTTTCTTTTTTTTTTCTTTTTTTTTTTTAGTGTTTCTGTTTTAGTGTTTATATCTCTGATCCAATGAAAAAGTGTTCAACATTACTGGTTGTTCGAGAGATGCAAATTAAAACAACACTGAGATTCCATTTCACTCCAAAAACAACAGGTATTATCAAGAAATCAACCAGTAACAAATGCTGGCGGGGCTGCGGTGGGGGATGAACCCTCCTCCACTGTTGGTGGGAGTGTAGGCTGATCCAACCATCGCGGAAATCAGAGTGGAGATTCCTTAAAAAACTACAACTAGAGGTTGTAATTTGAGCCAGCTATTCATCTTCTTAGTATATCCCAGAAGAATTAAAAATATTATACCACAGTGATATATACACAACCATGTTCATAGCAACACGATTTGTAATAGCTAAGTCTTGGAAACAACCCAAATGCCCAGCAACTAATGAATGGCTAAAGAAGATGTGGTTTTTTTTATACAATGGAGTACTACTCTCCCATAAAAAGGATAAACTTGAGACATTTATAGGCAAATGGATGCACCTAGAGAACATACTCTTAAGTGAAATAAATCAGGCACACAGGTATATACTGAATTGTTTCTCTGATATGAGAAACCATAGGTGTAAGTAAGGACAGAATGGTATAATAGATACCGTGAAAAAGAAAGAAAATATTTAAATGGGAAGAGAACTAGAGAGGAAAGAGGGGGAAAGGAAGGAAGGGAAAAAGCAAAGAAAAGGAGGAAAAAAATGGAAAAATGTAAATAAAAGTATTGTAAATAAGGAAGGAAGGGTAGGGGAAGGGGAGGGACCAAGATTTATCATGTACAGGTACAAATTAACTATGATGACTGTGATCATTATGTATAGCTATGATGTACCAATACATTTTCTTGGTAAATAAAATAAAGATCCACTTATAAAAGAAAAGAATCTAACACCTAGTTATTGAATATTATGGTTAGACATAGGTACAAGATATTATAACTAATAAGAAGAATAGGAATCCAGATGTGACTCTAAAACAGACTTTTACCATTAAGCAATATGCCGTGGCTCCTTACTGGGCTACATCCTTTCTTCTCCTGGATTGTCATATCTCTGGTCTTTTACCTGCCTTTATACAGTCTTCATCTGTGAGCTGACATGTGACATTAGCCTGGACGAAAATATATGTTTGCTTCTTGTCCTGGGCTATGGGATCCTATCGCGCACTCCTGTGAGCATGGTGCCTTCACCCCACTTCTGACCTCACTGCTTCTAGCTTGGCACTGACGGCTCAGGGCCTCAGGCCAGCTAAGGACTTCCAAGTCAGCAAGCAAAATCCCGATAAGAAATTGAAGACAATGATTATATATGTGTTCACAGACAAGTTTACTATAGATTAACAAGTACACAAAAGGCATAAAATTGCAAGTGGTGGCACATTTCTACCCTTCGCTTTCTGTATCTCAGAAAGAGAGAAAGCGGGAGATTTTACACGGACAATTGTCCTTGGAGATCCACGAGGGATTTGTTTGCGGTCCCTCTGCAGACACCAAATCTGAGGACCCCCTTTTAGATCTCCTATAAAAGGAGGCAGTACTTGCATGTAACTCACATATATCCTCCTATATACTTTAAATCATCTATAGATTATATACAATAGTTAATAGAATGCAAATGCTATGTAAACAATTATTATTTAAGGAACAATGACAAGAAAAATCTGTACATGTTCAGTACATATGCAAATAGAATTTTTTCTAGATATTTTTGATCTGTGGTTGGATGAATCCATTGATGCAGAACCCATGAATACGATGGATAGAATATCAGAATATTAGACTTATTCCATATCAGAATATTAAGTTGATTCAACAAGTAACCCAAGAATCCAGCAGTTAAAATGTTATCATTTTTATTATTATTATTATCAGAATTAGAATAGTGTTCTACCAAACACTATTCTACCAAACTAGAAATATCTGAATCATATACCTTTTTTTCATTCTAAAATTGTATAACAGGCTGGAAATGACATAATTATTTCAAAACATTATATTGAGAAAATAATTGTTCTTCCTTCTCTTCTCTTCTCATGGCCATTGTATTTTTCCCAGCTTGACTGCTCAGGCTTTCTTGGGAATTCACGTTCAACTCCCGTGCAACCCTGGTCAATATCAAGGACTGGCAATGAGGAGCAGAATTATTAAGAAGGAAATTGCTGAGCAAAGCCAAATGTTCCTGTTAGCATAATCTACTAATCTACATTTTGACAAGAATCAAAGTAGCACAACGAGACATTACACGTTCAGTAGACTTCTGGGGGCTGCTCTACGATGCTTACCTTTTTGATCTCTCTGATTGAAGCAATAGATACAGCTTCATTGGGTCTTTACATCTTTAATGTTCAAAGAGATGCAGGTTCAGTGCTGCATATACAAAAACAGCATTCTACATTCATTTATTCAAAGGCTCCCTAGCTCTCTTTCCATTTAGAAGAACTATTCTTTGACTAACTCTGTGGGCTACTGACTAATGATTTAGTTTCTGTTTCCTTTTATGGGTCATATAAAAGCTGATATTTTATTCAGGTATCAGAGCATAGAACTTGGCTCTGGGTCCAGATTGCCTGGGCCCAAATTCTAACTCTGTGTTTACCAACAGTGTGATTGGGTAACTCACTTAACCTTCAGTCCCTTTATTTCCCCATTTGTAAAAGGGGAGGATGAGATAGTGTCTATTGGTAAATGTTTACCTTCCAAGAACATACTATGAGGATAAAATGAGCTAACATTTATAAAATTTTAAAAATGGTGCTTGGTACATAGAAAATGATAAATATTAGCTATTACTCTTACTCAGTGAAGTTTATTAATACAGGCAGAGACTGGAAACTCAAATATTTTGGGGAACCACTAATGCAAAACAAATGATTTATGGTGAGATCTGGGGCAGACTGAAGCGTGCATACCTGCCTAAAATCCGCCAAATTCTAAGTGCTTTCTAAAAGCACTGTGAAGTTCAAACAACACATATCTGCTGTTGAATTTAGTCTGGTGTAGGGAACTGTGGGCTAAGGGGATTCTTGCATGAATGGTACAAAGAATATTCTGGGTTTCTTTGTAGAATTAAATAATTTTAGTTTATCTTTAGTTTTCTTAAAATTGTTGTGATGGTTATTTAACATCCAGGAAGATGGACCCATAAAACCACCAAATGCAGGAGTGAAGCTTAGACACAAACATAAACAGCAATAATCATCACATGAGGTCAGTGAAAGGGTTTGCTGGTGTTGGTTGCTACAACAGTCAGCTCTAGCCCAGCTAGGGCAGGTAGGAAGGCTGTTGAGGAAAAGCACTTAGGAAATAAAGGAATTCCTACAACATCCTGGCCTTGACACTGGCCAGTGATCTTGGAACCACAAGAAGCACTGTGGGAGCACAGTGATAGAGTGTTTACCTGGCAAGCACAAAGCCCTGAGTTCGATCCCAAGCACCCCACCACCACAACCAAAAAAAAGAAGCAGCGCTGTAGGAATACAAACTGAGCTTGGGAGCAAACAGCAGCCGTAGCCCTGATGAAAACACCCAGGAAGCAGCAAGGATAGACTTTAGCAGCCAGAAATGCCCTATTCCAATTCCATCTCTACCACTTAGCAACCATCGGCCTCTCAAGCACCTTATAACCTCTCAGAGTCCATGAAGTATATAAAAGTGATACTTTTTGTTCTGATGACCTCATTCAGACAAATGAAATGAAAGTAGGGTGTGGAAACTATTTGGAAGCTTTAAAGTATTATGTAAATATAACGTATTTGTGAGGCTTTCAGACCAAATAAGAACAAAACCCTATATTAGACCTCCAATCATAACATGTTTTGAGATTCCTTCATGCCCTACTCACAGTGGGAATTTTTTGAAACAATTGAAGCTATTACAGGTAGTTGGAGACAATCTTCTAAAGTTGCGTGTAATAGAAAGAAATCTGTGCACTTTAGTAAATAGAGGAAAAATTTTGTGCCCGGTCCCCAGCACTTTTTACTGCTCAATATTTTATTCTCCTATATTTCACCAGGCATTGTTTTAGAAGAATTAAGGAGAGGACGTATTAATTCTTTTCCAAATCTTTAAGATTTGATTATTTGAATTCATTTATTCACGTTCATTCACAGACAAATATCAGGCACGTAATGCCAGCCACTGCACCAGGCTCGGAACACGCTGATTAAAAGACACACCTCCTGAACTCCACTAGTTTCATGAATTGTGAGAAGACATACTAATGATTCTAGAACAATGGTAATGACTATGGTGAAAGTGTGTAAAAGAAATATTGGAAGAATTGAGTGAGCATCTTGTCAGCCTGGGATGTGAGGATGAACAGGCATCTTCCAGGTTGGCAGTTACAGCAGCATAGACACATGGGCAGGTAAGAAGAACATGGTGAACTGGAGATAATTCAGGTCAAAGGAATACAGGGAACAAGAATGGGTTTGGGGAAGGGTGATATTGAACGTGCTTCAAGGGTAAGATGTTTTCAGGGATAGCATGGTAGCAGCATTGGGTGGTGAACTAAGGAAAGAATTTGGAGTGAAGTGAATAGAATTATCTGTGAGATAACAGAGCTCACAGCTGGAGTTAGTGATGACAGTTTTGAACAACTTTATTTCTACAAACAAGGCAAGAAATTACTAATCATTGTCTCCAATCCTTACAGGGACAGTTGGGATGGTGAAGAACATGTCGATTAGAATTATTTAGGATTGGTATTTAATTTGACTGAGAAAATGAGGCAGAAAGGGAAGAAGGGAGAGAAGAGAAACAGAGAAAGAGAGAAGGAGAAACTGGTGTAACGTTATTGCTATACTTTGAGTAAGTAAGTGGATATATTTACCAATGCAGGAATAACAAGGGAAGATGGAATGGAATATTTGGAATTTGATTTTAAAATTATTAAATTTAAGTTATCAGTGTAATATCTGAAAAGAGATATCTAAAAGTGATTATGTGACCAAATAATTATAAATGGTGGCTGAATCTAGAGCTCTAGAGAGAAGTCTGTTTTGGAAACATAAGTAAATAGGTGTTTGGTATCTTGAGTGGGAATGAAATTGAGTAGAGAAAATAGAGTAAAAAGAAAGGACTCAGGATAGATCTCTGAGGAATAGCAGCATTAAAGTCTTTATAGGAAGGGCTGAGGATTTAACTCAGTGGTTAGAGTGCTTGCCTAGCAAGTACAAAGGCCTGAGTTCAATTCCCATCACACACACAAAAAACAAAACAAAACAAAACAAAACAAAAGTCTTATAGAAAAGCTGAGGAAAGGCAGTCAGAGAGGTAGTGGAAAAGTCAGGAGGAAAGGAGAGTGTCATGAAGAAGGGAAGACTAATAGCATAAAAATTTCTAGTCATACGAGGAGCGAGCATGTACTGGAAGGCAGGCCACAGATGCCTTGAAGATGACTTCATTGGAGTGACTGAGATGGACCCATTCTTTTAGGGGTGTGGGAACTGAGAAAGTAGAGTGATGATAGACTACTCTTTCGAAATGTGTGGCTTGGAATCTATGATAGAATTTATAGTATTTTGTAATTATTTTAGATTGCATAAAATAACCCTGGAAACACAAAATATATTTTCTTAGCATATTTGAGGGCTGGATATTGGTAGTGGTGGGAAAACAATGACATGGCTCCATACAACTGGTAAATATATTGGTTAAATGTTTGAAATCTATACACAATTAATGTGACTGGCTGCTTGTGAAAGTGCCTGTGAATGTGTGAGGGGAGTTTTAGAACATATAAAAGCCTAATTAAGGTGGCAAGATTTATTGTAGGGAAACAGGAGAAGAGTATTTGCATAATTTAGAAGGCAAGACCATAATTCAACTATATTGTTTCTTGACAACAGACTGCAAAGTGAAAATCATTTTGGGGTCAAGAGGAGGAGCAGATAAAGGCCGGATGTTGGGGCGTTTTTAGGGGTGTGGCAGCCATGAGGGTGTACTGTTCAAATCTCCCTTCAAGAAAGGACTTGTCACCGACGGTTGCCAGCTGCTGCTTCTTGGGCTGCGCTGCAGTTTCTGCTGACCTCGTATCTTCCCCTCAGTACTCTGGACAATGGCTGACAATGCAGGGGCACTAGGGCCGGGCATTCCGCTCAGTGAGGGACTCTGCGTTCCATCAGTGTTTGCTCTTCTGTTCCTCATCCAGCCGGCTGCATCACAGTCTTAGGTTTCTCTTCGCCAACCTTCTTTCTTTCCCTCTTTCTCTCATAAGTATCAGTTAAGCATCAAGGTCCAGTGGCTTTTCCTGTTTACTCCTGCTCCTGCTTCTCTTCTTACTTAACAAGAGTTTCCTCCAGTATATCTCTTGCACATCCATTTCCATCTTGGGAGTCTGCTTCTTGTAAGGTGCAAATTGACACAAGGACAGGCTTATTAAATTTTCAGGGCGTATATTTTCTGTCCGAAAGATGTTCTCTGGGTGAGTCAGGGACAATTTAGCACTTCTCATTAGAGCTTTCATGGACATTTCTCTCTAAAAAACCTATCTGCCTTTCACCTTGATCCACCCAAGATCGTATTTCTTGTGGCTAGAAAGCCACCTAACCTACTATTAAAGCCTGGGTGCTTTGTCTTCTAACCAGATAGTTTCCTCATTTTATTTTTCTTTGTATTTCAAGTAGCTTCTACTTACTCCTCATCAGCCTCTTTTTTTTTTTTACTTCAATTACTCATTTTTCAGCCAACTATCCTCATGCATGACTCCATACTGCCTATTTAGTGTTGCTGAAGAGAATATTTAAATTGGTGCTGTACTAAGCTAATGATAAACTTTACCTCTATATGTTCAAGCAAGTACTAGTGTCTGCCTATATTTCTTGAGACCATACATGTTATATAGGTATTTTGAAATCAACATATCTAAACTTCACTTTTCCCTTTTTCCCTTAGAAGTCTTATTTTTCTTTTAGTTTTTATTATTTTAAAAAATGAATTAGCACCTTGAGCAGCAGTTGTTCATATTAAGATATTCAGTCATTTACCAGCTTCTGCCGTTCTGTCACCTAAATACATCTCCCCTCTTCATTAGCTGTTTGTGATTTTTGAAATTGAATGGAAATAAAGAGTTATAGAAGACTGACTGGTAGGAGATAAGAATACTTAGATAAAAGATCATGTTGGCCAATGTTTTTCAATTCTAGCTTTGAGTTAGGACCAGCAGAGTAGTTTCAAAAAAATATCAGTACTTGGTCTGCACCCCTCAAAGAATTTTACCCTTCACCTGAGTTTGGCCCAGAGTAAAAATATTCTCTTCAGTGATCCCCAGGCAATTCTAGTATGCATTCAGGGTTGACCACAACTGACATAGGTCCAGAGGAGAGTTTTTGTTTCAGTTAATATTATCATTGTTTTATGATGTGACCATATGTTTAATGATGAGAGAAACATATTAGCAAGGAAAGAGGTCAAAGATTCTGGAGAGAGGATGACAACTGGTAAAAGAAATGAGGGCAGGGGATTTATAATGGATAGAAGAGTCATTCTCTGAGACGCCGGGGGAGGAGGGAAGCAGATAGACATATCTAGAGACACTGACAGATACAAAAGCAAGACGGGAAGTAGAGTGGGACTCTTAGCGGTGACATCTACTTTTTCTGAGAAATAAAAAAAACACATTTACCAGCTGAAAGCACGGCTGAAAACTGTTTACCCCGGCATTGGGCAACCTCAGACTGTGTGGCACTTTCTTCCCCAAGTGCTTTATCATCTTAATGGCAAAGGAACTCTCACATTTTTGATGTTCCCCAACCACCGTACAGGGATAACAACGTGGCAACAGCTCGAGAAATATTTTGGTTGAGTTTTACTCATAATTTTTTTTTTCTTTCTAGCTATTGTAACAATCAGCCTCTTTACTTTTCTTTCCTCATTCTAAAAACCTTTTATTATGTGTCTCTTCAAAGTCATTAATGGTTAACCTCACAGTTAACCTCATGGTTTAAATTCAAACTTTCATGGATGAACCTTTCACAAAACTACACTGGACATTTTCTGGAAAAGGGAAATATTTCCAGTCATCGTTAATATGAATGCACCTTCTTTGAATTTTTTCAAAGCAACATACCATTTTATGTAGACAAACATCACTTCATAGAGTCAAACTTAGGAAATGGACATGTAAACTGCTGGATACATTTCCTGCCCACTTTTCTACAGCTTTTCAGCACAACGACGAACGTATATGAACAGATTCATTTGAGATACACTTTAAATGAAATTCTGTCAAATTTAATTATTTGATATGGACCAGACTAGTGTAACTGAAACCTAAAGAGTTCAGAGTCCCTGTCAGTGGAGAATAAATCAAAGGTAGTATTGTACTTCAAAAACTACAGAGCTAAATAGAAAGTCCACTTTAAAGTATAGATATTTAATTACATGCAGCAAATTCTGCATTGATATGAAATACACTTTTACTAGGTATTCCATGACTCACGTTTATTGTGTATATATGTAGTTACTTTCTTTATGCATATTTGTACTTCCCTATGAAAAACCCACAACCCATTTTGATTTTATCAACCAGTGACACACTGTAAGACTAGCTCTACGAAGTGTTTTATAGGAATTTTAAAGCAAATGTAATAGCCAGTCTGATTTTCATAAGGAATATACATGGTAGGCTAGTGAAAAAAATGAAGGCATATGAGACAAAGCATCTGACCAAAATAACTTATTGAATATTTAGTGTAGTGGGTATTTATTGAGTTCCTATATAAGACATGATGGGTTATATGGTAGCATGAACAGGTAAAGCCTCTTCTCTAGCCAATTTATATAAACCAGATCTTCCCTTGTCCTTTTTTTTCTTTTCTTTTTGCCATTTTTAATTGTTTTTTTTAGAACTTGTGATTGAAATAGTATGCACACATTTGTTTATGATTTGTCTTCCTCCATGAGAATAAAAGAGAGTAGAGACTATTGGTTTGGATCCCTAGAACTGAAAGAAGTGCTTGGCATAAAAACATTCTAGTAAATATTTATTGTATAAATATTTAGTTCACCCCTGTGAACTAAAGTCAGAGCAGGGCAAATGTAAACCAGCAGCCATCAGAAAGCTCCATAGAAGCTCCCCTTGGCCTAGTGGGCAGTGATAGGTGGATGTACCTACATAGGAAGCAAATGCCAGCTTAATGATGAAGAAAAAAGAGAGGGCTCACGGAGCAGTCTCTGAAGGCATTTGTTAATGTTAAGGTTAAGCCATTTCTTTGCCGTGGGTTTCTATAAAATTAGTTTCACGTTGCTTTCCCACTCTTAGCATTGACAAGTATTTAATTTTCAAGTTCCCAAATGTTTTCGATATGGTGCCTATAAAGTTGGGCTTGAGAAACTTGCCAGCATAAGCTTTTATAGAGGTCATCTGTCAGATTGTGAAATCTATAAAACCATGTGAAGGCTGAGCTTTTCTGTTCTAAATATCCTAATGGAGATTTAATTGCAATGGCATCCATGGAAATTTCCCATAGCCTTTGGAATGAGTGGGATCGATCACAGTCAGGGTTGTGTTATAGTTTGCATTGAACACAGTTGGATCACGTGGAGACCATTGTTTAGTCCTGGGGTTGGATAAGCAGATGTATCTGTTCTCCCTATAAAATTACAGTTATCTGCCTGTAGGAGTTATGAGCTTGTTAAAGGGCTATCAATCTACTTCATTACATGAAGATTCACCCAAACACAGCACTGTGAGCACAAACAGGTGGTCTTAATTGGCTACTGCCTTTCTAATTTAGTTCTTAAGGAATAAAATTTGGGTTTCTACACCAGGTTTTAAAACTTGAGTTCAGAATGGAGTGAACCTCAAGCTGTCACGCTCTCTGAAGGAGGAATTTTAAAAGGGGTGACATCTGGCCGGAGGGTGGGAGTGCGAGGCAAATATATCACAATTGCTCATGACCCGACCTTTCTTTCCCACACCAAACCACAGAGAGCTTCACAAAATGTATTTTTGGTGGCGAAGTAAAGCAATTGTCCACAGTCCTCAAGGAAAAGTGAAGTAATGTGCAAAAAGTGGCTGGCGTTTAGACAAATTATCCTCCTTAGAGCGCCATCTCCCCAGTCTGGATCTCAGCTTTAGGAATCTACAGCCCATGATTTTACATGCTGGTACTAAATTTAACCTTCAATTTCCTCAGTTTCCAGTAAAGTGACAATAGTGATACCGCTTTTACACAGTTTTACAATTATTAATGTGGTCAGATGTTGAGTAATTCATAGACTTAGTCATTTTTATTAAAGGAAGGAACTAAGGTGGTCAGAAAGTCCAAAGAGTAAAAAATTAAACAAATTAAATAAATTCCAGAACAAAAAAGTACATCTACTATTCCATCTGTTACTTAATTTATCAAAAAAGGAGAAGAGATCAAATAATGTATATTTTATAATAGTTGCTTATTTGGGATCTACAGACAGCCCAAGGTTACTACAGCAGTTGTTGGGTAAGTAAGCATACAAGAAAGCTAGAGGCCCGATAGAGGGATGATGGGGCTGTCAAGTACATCTTTGACCAATTGCCCTATTCCCCAAAAGGGGTCTAATCCTATGTTTTTCTTTCATGTAAAATTATAGTCCATATCATTATAGTATGATATGGACTATAATTATAGTCCAAATCATTATACTATGCTTAACTAGTACTGACCAAAATGAAAACAAAATATAAACAACGTGCTTTGGTAGAAGAATGTAATTAAATAAAATTCTATGACTAAACATGACTGTGTAAGCATGTTTAATGTAACAGACTCTCAGTCTCCTAAAATTAATTAACTCCCTAATGAAAGTTGTCTGCTATAAGAATAACCAATTTATTTTTTTCAGCAATCTAGCCATATGAGTTTTCAATTAAGATTCAAAAGGCCAAGTCTTGATGAGCAAGGAAGTCATAAATCATTTATGACTATCCTACTTTTATGTAATGTTACATCTATTATTCTACTTTAATCCTCTAGCATGCTTTTTAATTCGTGAAAAATTAATGATGAAGCTAATTTATAAATATTATATCCACTTTGAAGGTAACTATTCCAGGAAACATATTCTAAAACTAATATGCCCTCTTTTCAAATTTAGCAAGCTTATTCCTGAAATATCCAATTAAATTTTAATAGTTGCTTTTTGTTTAAATGACATCCTTTCTCGGTCAGTGATTCCAACAGCTATCACTTTGCTTCACTTCACAACTGGGTGAAACATATCTCAGGTTTTTTTTTTTTTTTTACTGTTTTGGAAAATATTCAATGTTTAAAAACGTTGAATCCCAGTTCTATACAGAAAAACTCACTGGGAACTTGTAATGCTTGAAGCTGAACTCTTGGTTTCCTTTGATCTTAACTTTGGTAATGGCTGCAATTCCACAAACCCCTCTTCATTAAATTCCACTGTCATACTGGGACCCTGGTTTGAAGCAATGTTCCAGGCATGTATTAACCAATAGCCTCTCTGAGATAAAGGCAGAAGAGAAAAGTTATTGTATAGCCAAGTAATTTTATAGGTGCTCAAAGACAACCAAGCCTCATGCAAATTGTACCCAGCACCTGGAGAATCAGAAGCTAAATTTTTCTCCAGGTCTCAGTGATTTTATTACACCTACATATTCCTCTTGCATGTGGTCATTCTGACAGCCATTCTGTAATCCCTGGCATGATTAATTTGTTCAAATGCATCTTACTGTCTTTCATACTGTGTCTCTTAGTTTGAGTTTTTAGCAGAAAAAGATTCTAAAGGGTTTAGCTTGTTTTGTGGATGCATTCTTTCCAACATACCACCTCATAAGCTCCTGATTAATAGAGAGTAAGGTGTCCTTACATGGAAAATTTTTCTATGAACCCTTCAGTTATTAACAGGAACAAAATAGAGTTGCTTATCTAAGGCTCATGAGAGGGAAGGCAGCCATGTTGAAATTGTCTCTATTAGAATAACTATTGCTACCTCTACCAAAGATGCAGCAGTCATTCATATCTACATTCTTATAAATGCCAATCATCATTATAAGTGTCACTGCCATTATCATCATCTATTCATTCATTCCTTAAATATTTATGAATCTCCCACTATACGACAGCCACTTTCTGAGACTGTGGATGAGGATCTGTACTGAAGTAAAGCAGATCCTGTAGTTTAAAGAATTGATATACTTATGAGACAGTTCTGAGAAAGAGAGAAAGGATGCTTACTTTCCTACTGACTAGTGAAAAATTTTGCCTCCAGTGAGATGAAAGAGATACTAAAATGATGACTAGGAATGCTTAATCCAGGTGTTGGTGGATCAAAGGCTGTGAATCAGGCTAAAAAGGAAATACCCAGAGGCAGAACAAAGCAATCCACAGATGGTAAGATGTTGCTGAAAGAAAAGGCTCATTCTGCTTTGTCTGGATATCTAAGAATTAACACAAAGTTTCGTAATGTATGTAAAGTTACTGTCACCGATAGAGTCATTCAAAGAAGGGCATCGCTATCAATAGAAAAATCATCAGCATTAGCAGCTGAGGAAGACTAAACAATGGACTCCTGGAGATGTCCATATCTTAATTCTTGGAACTTGTGAATGTTATTTTATGTGACAAACGGTACCATGTGCATTAAATTAAATGTGAGAATGGAGTTTCCTGGATTATATGGGTGGGCCCAATGCAATCACTAGCATTCTTACAAAAGGATGAGTCAGAGTCAGAGAGCGGAGATGTGACAACCAGTGGAGAGGAAGAAGGGTTGCCGTTGCTAGAAAGGGACCGTGGGCGAAGGTCCTCAGTTTCTAGGATATATATATATATTTTTTTTTCAGTCATTCATGAGGTCTTGAAATGTATCCCTAGCAGATAAAGGGGCACGACTGTACTAATATCATGCAGAATCATGAGATGAGGATGAAAACCTACCATTGTTGCTTACGAAAGTAGGAGCCAAATAAATAAAATATTTTTGTTATTCCCTTATTGTTACCTTTATTTGGGGGGTTTGAGGTTATTAGAAAATTGTTTCCTGTATATCCCTAACAAATTAGGAGCTGAGTGAGAACAACAACAAAAATCTTCAAGTCTGAACTCCATGCTCTATTTCCTTAAAGAGAGAACAGATGCTTCCAACACTGTTAGAGCGTTAGACTTATAACACAACCTTCTACCACTAGAATGTCAAAAGAATGAGTGACTTCTAGAAAAGCCTGCCGTCCTTCAGCCTTCCTGACAGCTACCATGTCTGATGCACACACTGTTACTCGTGCTTCTTAAAGAAGGGCTTTAGACAGTGTGCCTGAGGCATTTGGCAGCCTGCAGACTTTGCAAAGATGCACAGCAAAATTTTCACCAAGGTTTTCAAAGTATTATGCATTAATTGAGCCAAAAATATGTAAAGCCATATGAATTCACGGATTTGGTCCCGAAAAAGCAGGCAACAGGCATGAGCACATTTTGGAATGATCTAAAAATGCCGCGTAAATATCACATACTAACTGATTGTAACTGGAGCTTGGAATTCATGTAACAAACACTTGAGACATAGAGGTCTGGTGGGCTCTGGACTGATGTCACAGATTCCAATGATTTCAGGAGCTACGCAAGATACCCCACGAATAAGGAGAGGGATCTGCCAGTGGCAGGATATGTGGCAAACGAGTTGCAGGCTTTGCTAAAGGACACTCCCTTTCAATCCAAACTCACAGGCCACCAGATTCACCTGCGTGTAACCCTTTGTGGCTAAGGTATACTTTGCTAAAAATACCCAACAGCTTAAAAAAAAATATCCAACAGTTACAAACTCACCCAGAATGAAAAGAGAGGTATCTGTCTTCATAACTATCCGTTCAACAAATGCCCTCACTCCTATGGCCACTTCGTAGGTGACCGTGTCCTGTTCTTTGCACTCCGACTGCCATATCTTCCCTGGCTCCTGGACTAACTTGGATCTGCTTAGAGAATATCCTAGGTCTGTACTCCTCTTCAGCATCATGGACAAAATTAGATAAAGACTCATTCATTCTCTTAGAATAGGCTAAGATTGGACAGCCCCTCTGGTATAGCAATATCTATTAGAATGCCAATGTCAATAAAAAATGCTGTGTAAATCGATCCTTTTTGACAATAGTTGAAAAAATTAAATGAACTATCTCATGGGTGTGCTGGATATCAAGTTCTACTATATATATATATATATATATATATATATATATATATGTATATATATATATTCACATTGCACTCCTTTAACTATAAATGATTACTATTGAGAAATTAAAATTTTACAGAAGATTTTATTCAAGTATTTTGGAAATGTAGTGCTATTATTAGAGCAAGTCATTTTCTAATGGTGACATTTTATGCTGCAATAAGCCATTCAAATATATATTTTTAAGCAGAGGATTGCTTATCATCTCAGGTCATGCCTCATTTCCATAAAGAGTATTAAAACGATCACTGGAGAAAGCTGAAAGAGGTCGAAGAGGTAACAACACTGGCTTTCAGAGTTGTTTTGAATCTAATTTTGAAAAGATAGAATTCATCTCTCTGAACACAAAAGCAATGGAATTAAATTTAGTAAACTTATTTTTAACTCTATATTAATTATTCTTACATGAAATAGACATGGATTTTCCATAAAAATTATGAACAGAATTGATTGGAGTGCTAGTTATCTTTTTTAAAGGGTCATTTAATATTTTGGAGGTCATCTTTTTCATGGCAGTAAAATTAGTTACTCTTGCTTCTATAAAATAGGCTTCATGAAGGCAAAGTTGCTCAGCACATAGACACCAGAAATGGTTTGTCTGAGTAAAAAGCCAAGTCCATGACACATTGTCAGTTTGAAATGTTTTTCAAAGAAATGATAGCAAAAAACATCCTTGTGTTTGTTTATAGAATTTTCTGAGTCAAACATTCCAATCTTTTTAGGGCAAGGGTCAAGATATGGCAGTGAAAATCTCTAAAGGGCATGAGTTTGAGTAGAGGACTTCTTCATATGCAGTAACTCAATAAATTATGGTTCTTAAAATCCATCTAGAAAGGCCTAGTGCTCCTCTTAGAAAACATATAACAATGCACTTTATGACAATTTCAAGTAACCTGACACTTGTGCATCACATAACGTTTTCATGGATATTAATTCATTTGAGCCTCACTAAAATCCGTGTGAAGAAAACAGGGAACATGTTAATATTCTATTTTTCATGAGTGAAAAAATAGATTCAGAAGGTTTGATTCAAAGTTCTTTGGTTGTGGGTAGTATTTGGTCTCAAAACAGCCTCCTTGTGTTTCTGGACCTATCTACAAAATGAATGAGTTTGACAGGTCAGACCTCTTTCACTACAAGTGCTTATATAAATTTGGAGATGGAAAGGTTATAACAATTTAACTGTGTTAAATGATCAAGCTGTCAGTTTTCAATGGTCTGAAACTGAGCTTTGAAATTCATTTTCTCTTGTCTTTCCTTAAGGATGATCAAACCATTGAAAAACCAACTGTGCCAATCAAAATGCCTGAAAAATTGAAGTACCTACTAATTTCATTTACAAGGAGAAACATTTTCACAGAAATCAGTTATCAAAATCCTTTCCACTAAGTACTTTCACCATGTGATCAAGCCGGAGGGGAAACCCAGGCCTTAACAGAAGTCAGATTGTTGGTTCTAAAAGAAAAATAAAAATAATTGAAATCATGTACTAAAAAAATGTCTATGAAAAAAATGTCTATGAGAGCTGAGGGATTTTCTCACTATGGATAAGTCTACAGAACCAAAATATATAGACTCTTGGATCAAAACTAGCTTCCCTGGGAGGGTGCTGGATGTACAAAACCACACTCGTAATGTATTACCTCACCATTTTCACTTACTGAGGCTATGTGTCTAGTTTGCAATTTTACCATGAAAATATGCCAGGAGTATGGCCAGGGTAAAGTTGGAGAGTAAATAAATTTTCCCAAATGGCAGTGTTTGTGGCACCCTGAAGACTGGAGTGTTTATACATTTTAGTAATGTGATGGCAGGATACAGGGAGAGTGAACACAAATGTGTAACACTGTAGAATTTGTCATTATGGTGCAGTGGAGATCGCTCTTTTCTTAGCTGCTGGTTTTAGGTAAAAAGTTTCCCTTCTTTGTGATAAATGAGTTTCTGAGACAATGACTACTCTAGGTAGGCTGACAATGATATTCAACAGCCTAAAGTAACAAAAGCCAAGTCTTTTAACTGATCATTTAGCTAGGGAAAGCAAATTTTCCTTAAGACATGAATGAAAATCTCTTGGATTTAAAGTCCAAATTTTTCTAATATATCAGAAAGACCCAAGTAGGTGGAATGGAATTGTGGGTAAGATGGCTACTAGCGTCAGGTACAAGGGCAGTGGAACTGAGACATTCAGAAAGCAGTCAGGAAACTTACAATGCTAACAGAACACATAACGAAATTAAGGATGGCAAGGGTGGCAAATGACCTGGAGTCATTCAGAAAGGGCAAGTTATTTCTGGATGCTTATTTGAGAAACCAGAGAAATCAAATATAAATTTATACTTATCAGTCACAAAAATAGTGAAAACACTATATTGCTGGTAGGGAAGCAGGGTAGAAACTCTAGTACTGATTGACAGAAATGCAAATAACCATTATCTTTTGGGAAACAAATTTGGCTATATTATTACTTCAACCCAAAGAGCTCACTTTTGGTAATCTGTCGCATAAAAATAAAAGCATTAGCATATATATCTTTCATACACCCTAAAATGTAGATGGGAACAATGCATCTTATCATCGACAGAAGAATAGTCAAATAAATTATGGTGCAGCCATATCATGAGATGGCTTGCACCATGGAAAAATTCAACCAGAATTATGGCCATTATCAGGAAAAATTTTCATGAAATATTATTGAGCTAGAGAGTAGAAAAGCAGCAGAAAAAAAAAAAAGAAAAGCAGCAGAGAAAAGTCTATACTATAAGACCATTTTTATAGACTACAAAGACAAAAATTCCTTGTATGGGTATATATATATATAAAAATGTATAAATGCATGATTTGCATACCTGTATGTATATGATTATTTTAGTGTGAGGAAAACAAATTGATGAGTCTGTACTAGGTTCTCAATGAGGAGGAGATACAGGGGTACAGTAGAAGAGGATGAAGTGGATGAAGGGAAGGTGGGACAGGAAGGGAAGCAAAAAGATAAAAATGACTTCAATAAAAAGTAATGTTTTCTTATGTAGAACTATACATGCATAAATTTATCTATATGTAAAGAAAGTAGTGTTACACAGCTTTGTAAAAATGGCAGTGATGTATTATGTAGAAAACAAAAGAGGCATGGTCACAAAAGGTAGTTTTTAAAAGAAAGCGATTGAAAACATTTTTATACAAAACAATTAAAAATTGGTATGGCAAAAGACAGCATAGCCGGGGATTTAGCTCAGTGGTTAGAGTGCGTGCCTCATAAGCTCAAGGCCGTGAGTCTGATCCCCAGCACCCCCCACAAAAATAGAAATCGTGAAAGCCTAGGAAGAACTATCTGTAACCCATATAGCAGATGAAAGGATTATGTCCTAATAAACAAAGAGACACTACCAATTGTTGAGAAAAAAATAATCAACCCAGTATACAAGAAAAGGGTTAGCGATTTGCATGAGAGGAAATCCAAATAACCAATACACATGCTCAGTCTTCTCAGTGTTTTTCATAGCTAGAGAAGTACAAATGTAAGCAATAATGAGGTATAATTTTCCATTCTCTGGTCAGCAAAAATTAAAAAAGAACAACAACAGATTACTCCTGAAGAGACCCTGAGTGAGCTAGGCACTTTATATATTATTGGTAGAAGAAATTGCTACAATTTTTCAGGTAATACTAACTTGGTAACATATTAACATCTTGGGCTAAATAATCTCTCTTTTGAAAAGCTATCATATACATGTTTAACACATAATTGTATAAACAATACATATTTGTCTAAATATTATATACACATTATACATACACGCAAAAACATGTATGTTTCTTTTTCTCCAATGGTGCATATAAAAGATAATTCTTGTAGTAATTTTCTGTGGCAAACACAAAATACCTATAAAAAGAAAGAAAACTCCAAACTACCTGGGAAGTACATTGATTCTGAAGAATAGTTTCTGGAAATTCAGCACATACAAATTTGAAAATTATGTAGCTATTTAGAAGAAATAAGTTAAATCTCTATCTAAAGACTTGAAGGAATATCTGTTATGTATTACTAAGAAAAGCAAGCTGCAAATAAGTATGGCCCAATTTTCAACACATTACAAAATCTATGTATGTACTTAAAATAGAGAAATGTGTAATATAAATTTTAAACGTTTCCTGTTTCACATGGTTACAAGTGTAAGCTTCAATTGCCTAAAGAGTATGTTGACTTGATTATTGGTCTCCCCTAATAAACACAGTTATTCTGGATTAGTAGCAACTTTCCTTTCTTCAAAAAATTTTCTGTTTTAACAGAATCTGAAGATCATACCCACAGCCACTATATTCTTTTATTTTCAAAAATATTGGGTGAGAAGAAAGACTGGATCTGGAAGCAGGTGACAAGAGATGAATATATGACATGTGTTAGGTAGCACATTCAGCTGATGCAAAAGATGTGCAGCTTCTCAACAGATAAGAGTAGTCGGTGAGAGTTTCTCGAGAAGGTGGAACACGGCAACATGGAAAGCCACCAGCAAGCAGAGGTGTGTGTTAGATGTGAGAGCTGAGGTCAAAGTCACAACTAGTACAAACAAACTCAGAGGAAATAAAATGCCATTTGGTTCAACAAAGCAGACATTTAGGCAAGGGAATTGTGATCGGAAATGAAATATAAGCAGGTCAAGTCACAACTTGTGATTATGCAGGCTGTGTGATGCACAGCTCTGCAGGAATGTCATCTACTTAGACGACAGTGAGACGTGTACCTACTAGACTGTAGAGGGCAAGAAGCTCATGACAGCGCTGAGAGCCTCGAATCAGAGGAGATCAGCAACAGTGCTGACAATCCTGCTAATGATCATTTTCATCATCACCAACACCATCATCTCCATTAGGGTTACCAGAGACATCAGGACAATGCATTGTGCTTTACAGTACACACCGATCCCAGAAAGAACCAGATTAGGTACCCAGGGCAGATATTACAATTATCATTAAAATAAAGAAAGAGTCACTCAGTTCATTGGTTTGCCCACAATTTCAAAGGTAGTCAGTGGTGGAACAAGCATGTGGACTCAGGATCTCTTTCAAAACCATTCTGTTCCCGCTGCTCCAAGATCCTCATGTTGCGAAAGTACTGATGTTGGGTCTTGCTGAGCAATGAGTCAAATTGATCTTAATACATATTGTAATTCTTTCTTATGAACAATTCTTTTCCTTCCTTCCTTCCTTCCTTCCTTCCTTCCTTCCTTCCTCTCTCTCTCTTTTTCATATCCAGTGGGTAAACAAATTCTCCCTATAAAGGTTTTCATGCTGTGTAACATCTACACTTAACTTGTCCATACTGATTGCTATTTTGTCATAGTGGCTATTTGTTTAGACAGAACAAATTACAGAAGATTTATAGCAGCTTACCAAAACACGTATGATACCAAAACATTGAATAAAAAGAAGCAAACGAGGAAGCTGAATTAGAAGGCAAATTACTGAAGAAAAGAAACCATCCAACCAAGAATGAGGTTATTTCAGAAAATAAATAAGGCACTCAGTAAAATTTTCTAAATATTTTAGAGATAGACCATAAATTTGGCTCTCAGCTTTTCAGCAATTAAGAGGAAGAGGAAAACATGATTCTCAGTATTTGAAAGATATAATTATAAGCCCCCAGTAGCTCAGAGGACACACAAGGATTCTTGGTATGGAGATCAAGAAGATATATTTCTGTTGTTCCATATAATGCCAATAATAGCAGCCAGTTTTTATAAGGATCTATGTGCCAGACATGATGCTGAGTACTTTGAATGCATTATCTCATGATGTTCTTACAATTCCATAAGATTATTATGATTAGTGTCTTTTTTTAACAAATGAGGAATGAAATAAGAGATGTTCAGAAAGCCACTGAAATAAATATAATTAGTGAGTGCCTGATTTAGGATTCTACATGGTCTACTGACTCCAAATCTATACTTCTACCCCATAGTTTTTAATTTAAGAATTGTATTGTGATTCAATCCCTAAGCATCTCTGAACAGTCAACAGAATCCCTCAATATCTAGTATAATTCCACAACTTTCTCCCTGTTCTATAACCTCAGTTTGTTTTCCTCTTTGCACTATCTGATATTGTTTTGTTCATTTGTTTACTTGTGCTGTTGTTTGTCTTTCACCCAGCATCTTTTGGACTATTACATAGCAGCAGTGATCTGTTTACCTTGTTAATTGTTGTATCCCTAGAGTTTACTTTACTGCTTAGATATAGGAGACCCTCAATATTTTTTTTAAAGTAGTGAACGAATGGTTCGAGGATCAAGGGTTATGTATTCATTCAAAACCTCTATAACATCTGGGAATCCTATGGCCCTTACTTGTTCGTTCCTTAAAATATTACTAATTCTTCTCTGGTATCCATGACTTATTTACACTAATTGCTCACTAAAAATGTATGTTTTTCTTTTAATTTGGATACCTTCTATAAATTTAGCTTAGTTTAGATTTGACTTTATTAATTCAATTTTATAATAAAAATTAGAGTTAAAATAAAGATGGCACTATCATACATGAATAAATTTTATTTGCTTTTGCATAAATAATAATCACTATTTAGTAAATCTTGCATCCGAAGAATTTCCTAGCAGCTTCTTCAATATAGATTTTGTTATTTGCTGCATATCATTTCCTATGTAAAAATAGATAGTTTTTGAAAAAGAGAGAAATCAACTTAATGGTTCAAAGCAAAAATAAACAGCATGTACTTGTTTTGGTTTCATGCCTGAATTCTAGTTGTCATGTTCTCAGGCGTGAAGAATAAACAGTCCTTAAATGACACAGTTTCCCTAGGTGGCAATGGGAACATGAGACAATTTGAGGTTTCTTGAGCTACAGATACACAGTCATATAGAGAACACTACGATATTCAGAATAACTGATCGGTTGACTATAATGAATGCAATGAAGGAAACCCAGGAATAAGACAGACTTCTAGACTTGCTTCCACTAATGCATATTCTCAGAGGATCCAGGGCGCAAGGACACTGTAGGATAAAATGCCACCAGGGGACCTGCCCTGGCTATATGAAACTCTTTGGTGGGAAGACAGGAACAAGATGAGAGTCAAAAGGGCCAGAAGGAGTTTGCCTCTGTACTTTTATCTATTTATAATATCTTTATGTTTTAGATGACTGACTAACACCCATCTTTGAAATTTGCTAAAGTTTTCACCTTGAACTGTTGCTGGTCTTCCCTGATGGACATTGTATAATGTTCAGACTTCCTTCTTACATTATGTGCTTTCTAACCTGAGCAAAGAGGCTTTATGTCCACAAGTGTTCATGAGTTCCAGATTCTAGCATAATCTGTGTCAATTATGTCATCAAAATAATCTGTACTTTGCACATAAAATAACAAGGACATTTCTCACTATGTTTTTGTTACTTATTGAGTGCTCCTCACACACTATGCATCATGAAAGTACCCCGGATGTACTTTCTCATTTAATTTCCACACTTCTATAAAGTGGATACATTTAATCACTCCACTTTTTGAAGGAAAAAAAAATAGTCAAAACTCACAAACATCATGTAGAAGGAAGAGGAGACACAGCAAGAATTTGAGCCCACACATTACTCCACTAGCCATTTTTTAGCTACTTCAAATGTTTTTCTACTACCCTTGTAAACGTACTGATTCCCTCAGTGTGGACAATATATTAACATTAATAATACATTCACAGAGCTAAAGTTAAGGTATTGACTCTTATATTATGGCCTCTTTATTCCCTCTAATCCTTGCCCTCAATCTTCTCACTTTCTCCTCTTAGTTCAAGTACATAAGAACTCTTATGTGCCAAGGACTATATTAAGTTTGGTAGAAAGCCCAGAATTTTCTCTCAAAAATTCACATCCAGATCTAGGGTCTATCCCCTCTCAGGAAGCAAATGGAAGAGTTAGGAAGCTGAATTTGGCATGATAATCTAATACTTGATTTTTTTTTTTTTTGAGTGGTCAAGATTACCAAAAGAATCTATACAGTGAAGTATCTACATTTTCATCTGTTCCTTCTCTCTGCTGGTTCTCTCTCCTACTCCTCCACAGTGACAATCTATGTGCCATTCTTTTTTTTTTTTTTCCTGTATTTTCCATTCTCCCATCTACCTCCTCAGTACTTCCTGATATATTCAGGTCTGGGATATTTTCCAGATCTGTACTTTCTGGAATTGACCGGTCTAAACTAAAGGCTTGCATTCTAATTGGTGCTGGCAAACTCTACCCAGGGAAAGAACCTTTCAGAAACTTTTTGCTCCAGTATATCCCTGGAACAAAAGAAAATAACAAATTGTTTCTACCACCTGAGTCATGGGAATCATGTTGAAAGAACTTAAGTATTTGCTTAATGATGCCAATTCAGTCATTTACAAGCACAGCAAGATGCCCAGAAAGTTCAATTATCCTTTAGCAGTTACACTTAAAAGTAAAACCTTTTAGAATAACAAAATAGTATGTATAATGTAAAGTACTAATGATTAGCGAAAATAGGTACATAAATATAGAAGAAAGGAAAGAAAAGGGGACAAACTCATTCACAGAGGCACACAAAAATAGTTCTTAGCAAATGAAAAACCAATAGGTAATTTTAGAGATAGAACTTCCAGGTCTAAGTATATGCACCAAAGAGTACAAAGTCTTGTTTATCTGAAGATTCTATTTTTTGACCTTATTGTGGAAATTGTGAGTTAAGAAAAGATTTTTCAGGCTCCAACATAAAGAGGAAATAGCATTTGCCATCTTCTTCAAAGAAATGTCCGGAAATAGAACATTTTATGTTTTCTGAACAGAGAATTTTTGTCCTGCTTACTTCTTTGGCTACTTTAAATATTTCTCTTGCTTAAGATTTAGTATTTGAAATATATATATAATTTACTCAAGGGAAAAAATTAGGTCTCAGAGTACATTACATAGACAGTACAGTTTACAAAGTAGCTTTCCCTAAGATATGCTCATTAAATTCTCTTGATAATACTAATTTGACAGTTTCTCTGAAAAGAATATTGTATTTTATGTATTCTAACTTTACTTTTCTTTCTCAGGATTAGGTGCTTTAAATCAGTGAACATACTAGGAGTATGTCAATACAAAAAACTAAAATCTACTATACAATTGTATTTTAGCAGCTGTTAAAAATGATATTATATGAAATTAAAAATGGCTGAGTAAAGACTAGCAGCAAAATACAGACTTTCTGAAATCTGGAATCAAGACACCTAGAAAACAACAATTTAGTGAAGAAAAAAAGAAGTAGATCTCTGGGAATCAACAAAGAGCCAACAGGAAAACTAGAAACTACAGAGAAACTGGAGAATCTGAAGACAGTGCAGAGAAAAGAGGGAAGCAGTCTGGATACTAAGCCCAGCTACCAGGGAGGGGTGCTGTCTCTGCTCACATTAGGTAGGCCCCCAGAAAGACTCAGCAGTCGCAGGGAGAGAAAACAGGCCAGGCCAGAATGCCAGGCCCAGGAAATACACATGAATTTCTAAACTGCAAAAACAATGTGTGGTTTTACTGTGAAAGTAACTCCTTCTGCACGGCAGGGTAGAGTTGGAGAAGACATCCAGAGCAGTGCCCACTATATTTGATAATTGTTAATCAGGAGCCATTTGGGGAATAGGATAATTGTTTAAGACTGAGCTACTCAGGGAATTGGGAGCTACAGAATTACTATACTTCAGGGTTTCTGGAGTCACCTTACCACAGTGACTCGGTGGGAATGGCCACAAGAGGGGCACAGAGAAGGGTCAACTAGGCATATACACCCCTACACAAGTTAACAGAAGTGGTCAGATCTTGAGACAAATGTAAGGGTCTATAGTTAGTCATGGACAGAACACATCACAGGAAAGTAACACTAACTAAGGAGCTCTCCGTCCTAGCAGTAAGTCCCTCCCTCAGTGCACACAATGGAAGCATGAGAAAGCAAGGCAACAAAATGCCTCTAAAAACTCCCACTACCTCAAAACTGATCCATGGGAAACAATGGGGAGGAAATAAAACAGCGAGTTATATGAAATGATAAAAGAGGAAACAGATCAAATAAGCTACTCATCGAGCTCACAGATGATACAACAGATAATGTACTTAAAAAATGATCAGTAAGTTTAAAGAAGACACTAATAAAAAGCTAGTTGAGCTAAACAAGATGATACAAAACATGAATGAACAGTGCAACAAAGAATTAGAGTCCCTGAAAAGGAACCAAACAGAAATCCAGGAGATAAAAATTTCTACTGAAAACATGGGCAGCAGAAGTGACCAACATGAGGAGAGAGTGTCAAAAATAGAAGCAGTTCTGACTAGATGCAGGTAACCATATACTCAGAGATACCGTACTAAAAAATAAGAGATCATGAAAAATGAATCCAGCAGTTGCCAGATGACATAAAGAAGATTAACCTCATATGAATTGGAATTAGTGAAAAAACAGAAGACACCACGAATGAAATTTAAGAAAAATCTGCTTATAGAAATAATAGCAGAAAAGATTCCATGTATGGGGAAAAACTCAACAAACTTCCATAAGGGATATAGAACCCCAAATAGTCACGATCAGAGAAAACAAAACAAAACAAAACAAAAAACTTGTCCATGACCTCCATGACACATCATAGTCAAAATCCCAGAAGTCCAACATGAGGACAGAATTTTAAAAGCTAGTAGACAAAAGCAACTAATCACTCGTAAAGGTAAACCCTTTAAAATTATAGCAGATGTGTCTGATTTGTGGCACTGGAGTACTGACTGTCCTCACTCCCAGAGAGGAGCGAGGAGCTAGAGGATCTGCTCTCAGCCTAAAGAGTGGGGGATAAAAAAGCCACATTAAATTTGTGGCCACTGCGCTCTCTCCATGGTCTGCTGTCACCCTGCAGAGTGTATTTCTTTTCCTAACTTTACTTGGCCTGCACTCACTCTGAAGAGCATATTTTTTTTCCTCCTTTTAATAAATATAAAACCTTGCTTCCCTCTCTCCTGAAACCCCTTGAACTATGCAATAATAGGTAATGAAAATGAGGGAGTAATAAAAAAAACCCTTCCAACTAAAAAAGTCCTAGGACTCAGTGGATTCGCTACTGAATTCTACAAGACCTTTAGTATTCCTTAAATTCTTTAATGAAATGGAAAGGGAGAGAGAACTGCCAAACTCATTCCTGGAAGCTAGAATTATCTTGATTCCAAAAGCAGACAAAGGCTCAACTAAAAAGAAAACTACAGGCTTATCATCTCTCTAATGAACATGGATGGAAAAATGTTCAGCCAAATATTGGCATACATAATGCAACAAATCATTAAATCCATTTTACATTATGACCAAGTAGGCTTCATCCCACAGGTGCAAGAGTGGTTCAATACATGCAGATCAATAAATGTAATACATCACATAAAAAATGGAAACTAAGACAAAAATCACATGATCATCTAAATAGATGCAGAGAAATACCTTTACAAAATCCAACTTCCTTTCTTTTTTTTAATATCAAGAAGATTTATTGGCACATTTTAGACATACATAACAATTGCATTCATCATAGTTAATTTATACCTATACATGACACATCTTGGTTTCCCCCCCTTCCCCACCTCTCCCTTTAACTCCTCTTCCCCTCCTTATTTACAACAGTTTATTTACATTTTTTCCTTCCTTCCTTTTCCTTTTCCCCTCCCTAGTTCTCTTTCCTATTTGAATATTTTCTTGTCTTTTCACAATATCTATTGTACATTTTTGTCTTTATTTACACTTATGATTTCTCATACCAGAGAAACAATGTTCATGATAAAAAAACCTGAATAAAGTAGGAATAGAAGGTCTTTATCACAAAATGATAAAACTCTTTATATCAAACCTACTGCCAACATCATAGTAAATGGGAAAAATATCATATTCAATGTTTTCCTCTTAAAGCAGGAATAAAGCAAGAAAAAATAATTATCATGATTCCTGTTCAATAAACTACTCAGAACTTTAGACCAAGCAATCAGGCAAGAGAAAGAGATAGAAGAAATATGTAAAGAAAAAAAAAAAAAGAAGTCAAACTATACTTACAGATTCATAATCCTTTCCATAGAAGGTCTAGTAAATTCTACCAAGTGACTCTGCATATGAATAAAACAAATTAAGCAAGGCAGCAGGATACAAAATCAATACATGAAAATCAATAGTCTTCCTGTATACCAACAATGACCCCACTAAAAAAAAAATTAGAAAAGCACTGTCATTCACAATAGCTTTGAGAAAATTAAATACTTAGTAATCAACCAAACAAAAGAAATGAAAGTCCTCTGTTATGAAAACTATAAAATTCTGAAAAGGAGGACATCAGAAAATGGAAAGACATCTTCTGTTCCTGAATAGGCAGAACCAGTATTGTTGATATGAACATACTACCAAAACTGATATAAAGATTTAATACAATCTCAATCAACATATCAAGAGGATTCCTCACAAAACTAGAAAAAAACCCATAATGCCTAAAATTTATATGGAACCAGCAGGAACCCAGAACAGCAAAAGAAATCCTGGGCAACAAGAGCAAAGCAGGAGGCCTCACAATCTCAGATTCAAGTTATATTACAAAGCTACAGTGGCAAAAGCAGCATGGTGCTGGCACAAAAACAGACATGTAGAGTAATGGAACAGAATAGAGGACTCAGAAACAACCTTTTAGTTATCTGATCTTTGACAAGGAGGTCAAAAACTTATTCTGGAGGAAAGACAGCCTTTTTTTTTTTTCAATTATCACTGATTTAATATTTCGGCTTTTTTTTTTTTTTTTGTACAGGGGATTGAACTCAGGGCCTTGAGCTTGCTAGGCAAGCTCTCTATCCACTGAGCTAAATCCCCAACCAAGACAGCCTTTTTAACAAATGGTGCTGGGAAAACTGGCTATACACATGCAGAAGATTGAATCTAGACCCATATCTCTCATCATGTACTAAACTAATACCAAAATAGATCAAAGATCTAAATATCAAACAGAAACACTTAATCTGCTGGAAGATAAAATAGGTAAAACTATTGAAAACAAAGGCCTAAACAAGGACTTTCTGAAAAGAACACCGATGGCACAAGAAACATCATCATGAATCAAAAAATGGGCTATATCAAATTAAAATGCTTCTACACAGTAAAGGAAACAATCAACAGAGTGAAAACACAACCTACACAATGGGAAAAATTTTTGCCAACTATTCCTCAGAGGACTAAAATCTAGAATAAAGAACTCAAAAAAATTGGACACCCCCCCAGAATAAAAGACCCAACCAAAAAAATGGGAAACCAAAATGAATAGGCACTTCTCAGAAGATGAAGAAGTATAAATAGCTAATAAATGCATGAAAAAATATTCAACATCTCTGGCCTTTAGAGAGAAACACAAATCAGAACACCGAGATTCCATCTTGCTCCAGGACAAATAGCCATCATCAAGAAATCAAATAACAACAAATGGTGGTAAAGCTGAGGGATGGGGAAGAAGAAACACTTCTACATTTTTGGGAATGTAAATCAGTACAACAACCACTATGCAAATCAGTATGAGGATTCCTTAAAACATTAAAAATAGAAATTCCATTTGACCCAGAAATTCCCCTTCCAGATCTCTTTCTGAAAGAATTAAAGACATCATACTACTGTACAGTGAAACATACATACCCATGTTTGTAGCAATACAACTCATAATAGGCAAATATATGAAATGTTCCAGGTGTCCAAGAACAGTTGAAGGGATAAAGAAAATGTGGTTTCATACATTATTTAATACTACTCTGTCATAAAGAAGGATAAATTTGAGTCATTTGTATGAAAATGAGTGTACCTTTAGACAGTAGTGTTAAGTGAAATAAATCAGACACACAAGCTTAAATATCAGATGGTTTCTCTTCTATGAGAAGTATTACTAATTTAAAGAACAAAGTATTACTAATTTAAAGAACAAAATAAAAGATATATATACATAATAAGAAACAGGGAGGTAGATCTTTTGCAAATGAGAAGAGGACTAAGAGATAGAAGAAGTGGAGAGAGAGGGCAGGAGATCAGAATGTAAAAAGAATTAGGATGTAATATATATTTACATATATATAATGTATAATATATATGCACCAACTCTGCAAGATGAATGTAATCCTTATATACTGTAAAAATAATTTTTTAATTAAAAAATAAAATGGAATTTAGTAGTGTTGAAAAATATAAATGATGTATGAAGATGTGAGATGACTTGGAAAGCTAAACATACTGTAACATAAGTAAAAATAAAACTTTATATATATGCAGATTCCATACATATATGTATATCTCATATGGACACTGGTTTTTCAGTAGTGAAGGACTATTTTTATTTCATCTTTTTCCTTCTCTATATTTTTCAAACATTCTGCAACTGTATGAAGATATATATCTTTTACAATCAGAAAAAAAATATTACTAAATTACTCTCTACTAGGGAATTTAAAGTACCTAGAGAGAAAGGCTCAAGTTCAGTATGATCACCGAGCAAACCAGCTCTCTTGAGATTTCAGTCATCCGAATATTGAGTCCATATGATCCAAAACAAGCAGATGTACTGAGCTGTTCAATGTGGTAACATCACATTGACATTGCTGAAGTTTAGCCTCTAGCATTTCCAGAAGTCATTTAGCATCCTCCTTACTGTTTTAATAGCTAGAAATGGAGAAGAGCAACAGATGGTGATAGTTATGACTGTCAGGATGCCAAGCTCACAAATGGGAGTTCTACTTCAACATTATTTTGCAAGGAGATGGTAACATCTCAGGAAATCCATTAACAAAGTTTTCCAAAATTCAAGTCTGGTATAAAAAAGAAGGTGATTTTATAAGAAGATCCTATAATTTAATAGGAAGCATTTACATTAGATTGAAAGCACAGGAGCAAAAGTTTATCCAGACTTCTGCATTATATCATAAAAATTCTGTTTTTAGACCCTTTTAAAACTAAAATCCAATTTGACAGTATAGTGCATTTTTATTGTTATTTGTGGAAAGACTTCTGTGGATCTTTTAATCCATGTCTAATGATTTTTAATCCTGCAAGTGAATCAAGAATCAAGGAATCATTTCATTTCAATATGTATTGATTACTTTGTATTCACTGATAAAAGGCAATAGATTTAAGAAGTTTAAGCACTGTGTTGGCTCATGCCTGTAATGACAACCCTCTGGTAGGCTGAGGCAGGAGGATCACAATTAATGTCCAACTTGGGCAACTTAGGAATTTGCCATAGCCTTGTCTCAAAACAAAATATTAAAAAAGCCTCAAAATGTAGCCTAGTGCAAAGGTCCTGGATTGAATCTCTAGTACTGGGAAAAAAAAATGAGGCAGAGAAAATGTAAAACAAGACCATATGGTGACAAGTAATTCAGTGCTAAAGTGCAATTAACCATATTTTCCTGATAATACGTACTATTTATTTAGTTATAAGCTCTTGAACTGTGCTTTTTTCAGCATCAATTCATTCTTTCATTTAATAAATAGTTATTAGGTACTGACTATGGGCCAGGTATAAAACAGGAACTGGAGATGTAGTAAGAACAAACTAGGAAAATCTCAACCTTTTGGAACTTGTAAGGTATTATGCTTGAGAGAGGAAGAGACATGAAACACAGTAGCTAGAATGTCAGAAATGCTATGAAGAAAAATCAGAAGGTGACCATGAATGTCACAGTAGTTTATAAGGGAAAGAAAGGCAAAAGTCTAAAATGGATTAATAAAGATAATCATTTTCTTCATGTGATAGGCTTGTTGCAACAATTACATAATACATCATTCTTAACACAGGGCCAAACAAAATAAAAATGTTTTGTACCTAGCACAAAACAATTTTTGTTCATTACTATCGTGATTATTTTTTGCTAACTAGCCACCCAAATGTGCCAACACCATGTAATGGAAAAGGTTTTCCAATTTATATTTGATGCCTCTTCTGTCATTCTTTTATTTCTTATATGCACTCAGTTTTCTGTATAATTTCTCTTTTCCCATTTGTAAATTTGTATGTACATGTTTTAAGCTGTTGTTTGACCAACCTCCTTTCATTGAAACTTTTTAAACTAGATTTGTTCTCTCAGGCTTTTATATCCAGTCCTTCTAAGAACTTGAGGGAAGTATCTCAGGACTGTACTGGAAGAGACTTCAGTCACACCTCACATTGTAGTACAACTGTGCCTTTCATCCATTTAGCATTTTGACTGGTATTTACTGACTTCTGCATCCTTCCATATATGGTAATTCAAATTTGCTCAAGGTCTGCATTTGCATTATACCTTTTGTGACTTTGCCAACCATAAGCAAGCTACTTAGCTCCAGAACGGTCCTATACATCTTCTCCTACAGTTTAACACAACCTTATTGTTGTCCACTATGTAAGCAGTCATAAAAGTCATGAAGAAGTAGAGAGGCTACAGGGGTTTCCATAAATTTGAAACTTTTGGGGGACATAATGTAATAGGTTCAATAGATTGCACTAAAACATAGTCTTTCTCACTGGCAAATAGTCTAGGTTTCAGGACCTGCCACTGACACTTTAACTTCCTACTGTGTCATAGTCAACTTGTTGCCCATTTGAGCACTGTTGGAGGGGTTAGATCACGACCTTTCTCTTTTGTTTTCATAGAAACCCTTCCTTAGGCAAAGTTTTAAGTCTTTATATCCTCATTGCTTCTTGAACGGGCTGCTTTGTCTTAATAAAAACTGAATTTCACATACTCTGCTTTAGCATACATTAGGTGCTATCTAGTATCTAGTCTACCTTTGCTTGGTAATAGTGCTCCAGTGTTCATAGAAGTAACTTCCCCTCTTATACATTGCTTTTTACCTTTTTAGGGAAAGCTCTAGGAGTGGAACTTACAGTTTAAGTCTGAGGTACAAGTCCAATCTTATCATGTGACCACAAATTGTTACTGATTGCTATAAAACATTCTTTCCATGAATAAAGTTCATAAAATCCATGTTGTGACAGAGTCATTCTGAGAACTTAAATTCACCCAGAGGAAACAGATTTGGGAGATTGATCTGGGTCCCATAATTTGAGCCCCTGATGGTAAAACATCCCCAGTGCAAGATTCCCTACAAAAGTGTTGGTCCTTGAGCTACCACATTTTCTTTCATTTATGTTAGATGTTTTCGTCACTTGCAACAAAATGCTTATTACCAACACACTTTCCCTGATATGGATGAACCTCAGTGCTATCTCCATACACTAAGCCCACCCTTTGGGATGTTTGCTACTCAAATATAAAAGTATAATTAAACAAGTTTTTTCATGGAAAAGGTGTCTACCAATTATTTATCCACACCACACAACACAGTAACTGTTAACAAAATGTCTTTGCTGTGGCAAGATAACGAGAAGAGACTTTCAAGACCCTAAAAATTACAGCTCGGGATTATTTCTCTCTTTGTAAGCAGGTCAGCAACAAAAACAAACTGAGGCGAGGTTCAAATCAGACTTCAAGATGTAATTGGAACCCAATGAAACCCAGTTATCTAAAACCTGGCACTTTTGATAGTCTTCTAAGCCAAATATCTGATAAAAGTATTTGCAAGAGTATTTTGTGTCCAAAAAATAGAATGTCTGGCTGGCTGGTGGTCTGAGTGAGTGTTAGGGAAGATAAGGAGGTATAGAATTCTAGGAATCTCACAAAGACCATCTCAGTCTTCTGAAAATGTACCATCATCTTTTTAGGTGCCTTAAAAGAACTATGACTATGCCCTCTAATCCCTTCCCCTCCCTTTTTCTTTCCTTCCCATCATAATTTTTCCTGCTTTTCTACTTCTCCCTTCTCCATCTTTTTTTCCCCCACAATTTTCCTTTTTTCCCATCCATCTAATTGTGCCCTCTTCGCTGATCCTAAATATCACTCCTTTTATTCCAGAGACTTACTAGCCCCTACTTTTCTCAGATTCTGGCTAGACTAGACCATTGTTCATTCAGCAACCTATGTGGAAGTGGAAAGGCCTATGTCATTTCAACTATTTTCGCTTGTACTCCTGGGTTTGCTCCTTCTTGCTGTGTGGCCTCGTGGCCTGAAAAATACCTTGAGGGTCCAATAATGAGAGGTATAGAATTTCCAGCAATATGGAGCTAAAGCCATTTTTCTCTCTTACCTCAGCCCTGACCTCAAGACCATTCATTTTTCTTCTACACTGTACTTGTACAGAAATCCTAGTAACAGCTTCTTAATTGAGTTTCTGGAACATAATTAGCATTCTTTTGGGATAAACACTCTAATTATGCTGTCCTTCCCTTGAAACAAATAAACTACAGATTTTTCTGATTATAGAAGAAAAAGCAAAAAAATTCACTTGTGGACAAATCTTTTATGAAATGCTTTGTGGTGGCAATTAGGAATTAGGAAAGGAGGAGGGAGACATGTTCTTGTTAAATTTATCATTCTAAAATTCACTGTCAATGATAGCAAAAACAGAGAAGGAAAGAAATATTGGAGGAGAAACAAGTAATCGCTCTCTTTTTCTCTCTCTGATTAGAAGTTACATATACATTTTGGAGGTTGGAGGCAGTTGTATGCTGTCTGGAAAACAATTCCCAATAATTCGCCACCTCAAGAAACATACTTATTAATACTGCTCAATTCTGATATAAATTAAACCACAAAAGAATTATTTCAGTACCATTGCAATATTTGCCATGCAATAAGTTTTGCTTTGATAAGTTGTCTCAGAATATGCCACTTGGATCTCCTACATTCCATTACTAAATTGGTTTGCTAGATAGAACAACCCTTCAAATCAGCTGCTATTTAATTTCATGTCATCCCTTTCCTTTTTTGAAGAAGCAAAACATTATTGATTTCTTTAAAAAATAGCCTTACCTCTATGGTTTTCCTAGTAAATCACCATGTGCATAAATAATGTAAGTGGATTACAGGAAACAGAACTAGCAATTTCTGTTGCAAGACACAAAAGCCAGAGCACAATTAGAAGCTAGATCAAGAGAAGTTAGATAAGACTAATGTAACAAAATTGTCTATGGCTTCTATCGCTCGAAAGTTTAAAAGGCATAGTTTCTTTGCGACTCTCCAAACCACAACTAGGCTAAAAGTGAAATGACCTGCCAGAATTCCTCATTGATGCCTTTTATTGTCCATGATATTAAATTAACTAGACAGTACATGACATTACAAGATAAAAAGTAGCTCTTGAATGGTAATTCATAGTGACTTTAAGAGTTGATAACTATGGGTATATGATAGCCACTACAGGCAAGATCTCCCATCAGCCTTAGCATTAACATTGCTATATAGAGACCCAGAGACACCATTAACACAAACAATGTGTCTTCACTCAATAGACACAGTACATGACTTTCACCCTCAGAACATCTATTACTCATGAAACACACACATGCGCGCGCACATGCACACACACACACACACACACACACACACACATTCAAGTTTTTCATAAGGCCAGATAAACCGACACTCCAAGTGACAACTGGATCAAATAAATGCTCAATACATGTTAGTTGAAAACATCAGTGAATAGATATTTGATTCTCTGTACTAAATAAAGTGTACTATGTCTAGTAGATAAAAATCAGAGAAAAAGAAGCATGTTAAACTTAATTACATTCGGTGCACAGAGAAGTTACAAAATGCAGTTACATCTATTTACCTTGACCTCAAAAGTCAACTCATTTTATTATTCTTTTGGCAGGAATGCAATAATAATCATTTAGCAACTGATTTTTCATTTACTATTTTGTTTTTATAGTTTTTAAATTTTTATAAAAATTTGATTGACATATTTATGGTACACATGGGTACAATGTGATGTTTAATGCATATATAAAATTGCATAATGGCCAACTGACTTGTAGTTTTGATGTGGATCTCTTACTATGATTTTAAACTTGAGAGGGACTAGAGTCCAAAACAGGTGTCAGCCAGAGCAAGTATTTGAGCCATGAGTTCCCCTGGCCTCATTGGAAACCTCTGGCCTGGGCCGTCTGCTCAAGGACATAAGCAATGGAGTTTCTGCATCCTCTTGACTATAATATAGGTTAGTGCTTGTCCAGTGATGTTAGGAATATCATCCATCAGTTATTCCCAAACCATCTCATTTACTCCAGCAACAGAACACTCTGTCCTCAATACTCTCTCCCTTCTGGTTATTTTAAAATTCATTACAATTTCAGTCAAGTGACCAGAGAATCTTAAATAAATACTATTTATTACATAGGCTCGCACTAAGGCCTTATCTTTTTCATACGCATTATATGGAAGGCAGGAGACTCAGTATAGGATATGATCTGCTGTTACCATAAAGCCTTTCTAAAGTAATTTTTAACTCAAAAATTTATTAAACATCTACTAGGCACCATGCATTGTGCTACAAGCAGAGGATACACACAAGTTTTCTGATTTTATGGGAGAAAGGAAGCGGACAATAATCAAGTAACAAAAAAGAAATGTCACAGAATGAGAAGTGCTACGGTAAATAATCATTGAGATTCAATGGTAAATATTCAGTTTTTTAAATCAACCACAAATATCAACATCAGTATCAGTTAAATCTGATACTTACCACCACGATTACATTTGCTGCTGGGATTGGAAGATTTTCTACTTCAAGATCTTGACCAGTCATAGCCAATAGATTGAGAGATGGGTCATATGCAGTTCTAGGAAACGCCGAATTAACTATTTCATGGCGTTTGTTTATCTGAGCTTCAGGAGCAGAATGGTAGCTGTGTTTATATATCTTTTGTGGAGCAATATCCAGGCTCTTCTCAAGGTCTTGTGATTGATGATAGATGAATATTGGCTTCCCACTCTTCTTCTGGTGAATCGCCCAAAAGTGATCATTATTTCCTGAAAAACACCCTGAAAGAAAGAAGTGGGGAAAAAAAAATCAAAGGTCCTATTTGGTAAGTTAGATAGAAATATCCAATAAAGAGAATTATCCTTTCTTTGTGGGCTTGAAGACTTGTGAACGATTTAGGTAAGTTAGTCTCCACCTCTCTCCCCCATCCATTTAATAATACCTAACATATGGAACACACTTAGTGGTATGCAGGCAGGCAGAGGTGGGTGTTGCTTAAAAAACTTCTATTTAGCAGGTATTCAAATACATTTTTTTAAAGTAGGGAATTTTCTCTTTCATCTAACTGTACAGTTCCAATACTCTGTTAGATTTCTATTTCTAAATGTTCTACCTTCTTCTCAAATGTTAAGCATTTATATTATGTTTAAACTTTCCCTTTGCCTTTTTAAATTGATAACCATTTATATGAATCTTATGTCATGCTTATTTTATATTGCTTGTGGTATAGTTAACAATGTATAGTTTTTAAGGCTTGTAGAATATTTTAAGGTCACTGAAGAAAGAAACCTGAGTACACCCATGGTAAAAAATTCCAAGTCTGTTAACTTCCATTGTCTCCTTCTTACTTAGGAATAAGTTGGTTCACCTGAAAGATTACTTGCTTCAACCTTCCTAAGCATTGCCATTGGATCAAGATATAACCATTGGAGTATGACTAGGCATGATGCAAACAGAGAAGTGGTCCTTTTTTCTACCTTACTATGTGTTAAGCATGGTCGGGCAATAACACAAAGGGACTGTGGTCTTTGATGAAAGAGGAATTGCTACATCAACACCAGAATTCCCACCTCAGACTTTATATGGGAAGGAAATAATTTCCTACCTTGTTTTAGCTACTGTTATTTTAAGTATCTTAGTTACTGTAATTGAACATATATACAAGTGTGTGTATGTGTGTGTGTGTATGTATGCACACATATATTCATCTTTATTTCTTCTGTTAGGTAACTATCCACTGAATTGAAAAACCATTTCTCCTGTTATTCACTGGTCACAGGAAAAAAAATAGATAACAGATATGAATCAAAAAGAGTATCATTAGGTCGAATAACAATTAGAAAATGAAACATAAGATCTTTTATTTAGCATTAAACAGAACAAACAGATCAGAATGTGCAATGACTCCATAAGGTATCCAGCAAAATTAAGCCCCCTAGATTTCCCCTTGGCATGGCTTGGCAATAATAAATTGTTCAAATACTGTGTCTAGAAAATTACTTATCTTTTTGTACAAGATTTCCTCCCTAATCCCTTATTACTTTATCTTTTATCCTTTACTTTCCAAATCTTGTGAGAACCTGTAATTTTTTTCTTTTTTCCTTTAAATATCAGCTATTAATAAACCAAATTTCAATTTTAATAGTGCTGTCAGTAAAGATATAGTTCTTATACTACTAAATATTTTAAGTTCTTTTATTTAGTAGGAAACCCTATCACGAAGGCAAGAAACCCAAGTTTATTCAAGCACACAATATGCTTTCCCTAGAATAGCAACCATCTTTAAGTGAGAAGTCTTAGAAAAGTTAAACTATGATAAAAATAGCATGTCCAGTCTATTTCTCAACTCCAAAGCAACGATTTCATGGTACCTCTACACAAAATAGACTTCGATTTTCTCAGAAAGGAAATCACTCACTTTTCATTGCTGTAGAAACTCATCTGAGTCACTATTATTAGTTAGAAAATTACTTTTAGTAAAAACCTAAATGAACACTTTCTGGACAAAAAGTTAATATACATCTAAAATACTTTAGCACTATTCTCTATTAATAAAATGATGACAAGAATAATAATGCCAAAGTGTCCTATATTTAATTCCATAAATTACATATGTTCCTACTGATGTCTGAATCACCAAATCTGAAGAACTTTTATTTCACTCAGAGAAATAAAATTTACAGTTATTTCAAAATCATCACAGAGCCATTGTCTTTGGCAAATTACTGTAGCTTAATGCTTTAAAACAAATTATATTCTATTTTTAGCAAACTCAGAATTGAAGACAATTTCTCTTACTACATTAGAATCTACATAAAATGTAATTGTGATTTGAATAATCTAAAAGGCTAGTGGTATCAGAAAATGATTCTCAAACTGTCTATTACTGTATAGCATGGAAGGCCTTCTGCTAAGAAATTAGCTTGTCTTTCTATCAATTAAAATTGAGGCATATTGGTGAGTCAGGATTGCTGAAAATGACGGAGATATGTGTTGGTCACACAAGGATTGCTGGAGGCAAACCTCTAAAACTTAGCAATTCTTCTACTCTGGATTCGTCATAAATATTATATCAAAAAGTAACAGCTTGGATGATCAGAGGAAGTATTTTTCTGAGATGGGGAAATAAGTGCAACTAGAGATCATGATACACTGGAGCTGTTTCCCTGCTCTGCTTCTTGGCCACCATAAAATAAGCAGGTTTTCCTGCCACATCCTTCTGCCATGATAGACCAGTGCTGGATCCAGCTGACCATGGGATGAATACTCTGAAACTGTGAGCCAAATAAACCATTTTCTCATTTATTTTATGTCAGGTATTTGGTCCCAGCAACAGGAAAGTAATATGTACAGAAAATTGATACCAGAGAACTAGGTGCAGTTCAATAACCTTTGGAACTGGTTTACAGGAAGAAGTTGGAAAAGTTTGGAGGATCATGCTGGAGAAAGCCTAGAAAGCCATAGGTGGAACCTAGTGGGTGATTGTTGTCAGCGCACAGAGGACAAGAATGTTGATAGGAATGTAGACAGTAAAGAGCAGCTCATGAGGTTTCAGGAGGGTATGAGGAATCTATTGGAAAGTGGACTAGAGGCCATGCACATTACACTCTGGTGCTGTCCCCTGCTCTGCTTCCCAGCCACCATGAACTAAGCAGCCTTGCTCCTCCACACTTTTCTACTGTGATGTTCCTGAGCTGGAGCCAAACAACCATCGTACTGAATCCTCTGAAGCTGTGAGCCAAATATACCACTTATCCTTTAAACTATGAGTGTTGGGTATTAGGCCCCATCTATGGGAATGATTAATACAATGAAGAACTGAGAAATGATAGAATTATCATCAGTCTTTCTTTTTATCACAGCTACCCTTTTCAAAGCCACTTCATTTAAACAGAATAGGTGAGTCCATCTGATGACTATTGTGGTAAAATTGGCCTATAAGGAAAGGAAAGAAAGTCTAATTTGAAATACAATTTAAATACAATTAAAAATTTTCAGCTTTATCCAATTATCTATGTGAAAAGACTTAGTACTTTCTTGTCTTTGATTAATATATACAAAATTGACAGCAAAATATGAAGTATCTTACCTGCATCATTAGGTGAGACAAAAATTTTCAAAGTATTATCCTTAGATCCCCTGTACCATAATTGCTTGTGATATGAAGATAGTTTCCAAAATCCCAGCCTAGACCTACCATAGCAGAATCTCTCTGTACATAGCCTAGGCATCTGGATTTATAATAGAATTCCTTTCATATTCCAACTCTGAAGTTTGAGGACCACTAAGCTACCATTTGGAATTAGTTTTTTCTTGTCTATCTTCGAATGCTACCTCTCTTTTATCTTCTTCACTTTGATATTATGAATATATTGAAGTAAACATTTTGGAAATGTTAAAAATGTGATACATACTAAATATCAATGTGGAAATACTAAACTAGAATTGGATAACTAAGCATCTAATTAATGGTAAAGGGGAGAGACAGAGACAAACTTGTGAGTCATTCCACAACAGATAAAATTTAAAGCAAAATGATTAGCTGTTGATAGAGAAAAAGATATAGGAAACATTACCATAGAATTTCAATATTTAGAGATAGGCAGCTGAACATAAAGCTACTGGCAAAGGTATCTTAGTAAGAATGATATCACAGTAGGAGGAAAGCCAAGAAAAATGTTTATAGATGCTTAAAAACATATTTTAGAATCTGTAGGTATTATAGAGTCTTAGAAGCAACTGACAAATCACTTTCATAGGATGTCTCTATAAACTAGCAAAGAAATTAAATTTTCATGTGTTTCCATGGAAGATAAGTTCCACTAAAGACATGCTTAAAGATTAAAAATAATTACAAAACATACTGAGAGACTACTGCCATAAGAGACAGTCAGAGGTAGAAGGAGTCAGAAGATTTTCACCCAAGGAAGAGAAAAATAAAGTGAAAAATAAAGAGGGCTTTAAAATAAATTTATTCAAATGTCCAAAAATAAAAAAGGAAAGTGAGACTAAGGGATTTAAAGAAAATAGGCATGTTTCAATCTAAATGATAATCATGGAAATGAAAAATAGTCATTACTGAATCTCAGTGTATGCTTTACACAGTAGATTAGACACCACTAACAGAGAATTAGTAAATTGGAAATTTTTAGATAATTATTCAAAAAAATGCATAGGGCAATTAAGAGATAGAGATATAAAAAAGGAGGTAACAAATTCTGGTAGAATAGCACCCTATAATCCACACTTATTGGTATTCACGCCCTTGTGTAATGTGGGATAGCATCCTATAATCTACACTCATTGGTATTCACATCCTTGTGTAATTCCTTCCCATTGAAATGTATTATTCTGATTTCCAACCAACATATATGACAGATTGGTAAAAAGATGTGATTTCAGTATTGCTAACAGATTCTTTCTTGCTGCCTTTGATGAAGCAAGCTGCCATGCTGGAAGGGTGCATGTGAAGAGTGGCCTCTCTCCAAAAGCCAGTGAGGAATGGGGGCTTCAGTCCAAAACTTTTGCATAACTAAATTGACAGAAAAGCAAAACAAAATTAATTCAGTAATTGAGTTAATGTTGTGGGAGACTCCAGCAGCGGAGATTTAATATAACTGTATTTCTAGTAGTAATGCATGGAAGTGCCCTTCATTTAGATGAAGAAATATGAAGATGTGGTGTCTACAATATATAGAAGGAGAAGTGTCTAGAGAACAATTATATTTATGTGGAACTCAGTAGGATTCTCTGAACTAGAGATAAACACTAAAAGCCCATAAGCATGCAAATGGAAAAATGGGTAATGAGACTGTCTAGATGGAGTTATGTGGTGAGACGAAGTGTCTATATGAAATGTGTGATAGGATTGCTCACCTTTACTGAGTGATCAGTGACAATTTTCCCCACCTGTGGGGGATAGTGTGCTTCTCACATAATGGTTAGTAAGTGGCTTGTCAAGGATACTCATCTGCATTTGAAATACGAGGACTTTTTAAGTAATTTTTCATGGCACCAATATTTACGTAAGGATAATTAGTGGATTCTGGTGACCATGAAATTACATGACTGAAACTTCATTCTGGGTATGACTTTAGTAATTTCTGAAAGATCTTTTAAAAAGGAAAGAGAAATGTCTGACGGTATACTGTTAAATTAGATGACAATACGATTCATTATTTCAAATTCGGCATTGGTTATTTCTAGATGGCCTTGAATGCATCCTCTCGGAATAAGTCATTGCAATGTCAGCTTTAACTCCATGCTAGTAACTCATAAAAGGAACAAAAGTATGAAATGGTGGTCTCTAAAGAGACATGAAAAATGAACAATCAGAAGAAGTCAACTGTGTTGTCGGATTATTTTGTGAAAAGACTGTCACTGTTTTTTAGGTGTCATTGTTTTCTTCTCCAGAAAGAAAAGATAAAAATATAACACAGTAGGAGCAAAACCTGGGAATTTCTACATGAAATATGGTTACCATTTGATTTGTAAATGCCTCTCAGGAGAATTAAAAATACACAGGAGTGCCAGTGAAAGTTTTATATGGGAAAATGCCTATTAATAGTATTGAGAAATTTTTAAAAAATATACAATATACTTATTTTATAAGAACAAAGAATTTAAAGTTCAGGGACATAGATTCTCATTCTAATACCCTCCAGTCTCTTCCCTCTATCTGGGTGAAGTTGTGCAAATCTAATTCAAATAAGCCTCAGTTTTCTGATCCGAAAATAAAAATGGCTCTTAATTATCTACAGCTAAAATATAAAGATAATTCAGTAAAAGGGAAACCTAAATTCAGTTAGACAGATTTTGCATGGTCTTGATTTTTTTCAGAAGATAGAAGTTTTTCCATAAGTGCAATAAAAGACTCATTGGGAATTTACAAGAACAGAGATTTTCAGAAGTGATATATTTGGGTGTCAGAGGCTAATACTAAATCTATTTTCCAGTTGTTCTATAAATATATTGGCAATGGTAACACAAGAAGTCATTACTATACTAATGTCCAATTTAACATGCCTAAAATAACAACCCTGAACCCTCCTGATAAACACTACAGCCTTCCCAAGATAAGACAACCGAGGTGTGTTAGGATAATTTCCCAAAGTACAACATTTGTTCACTCCTACTAACCTTAATAAGAAATTACATTCATGCTTTAAAAGAATCCATCGTGGCTCTGTATTTATAAACTAGTTTTATAAAATTCATTTCGCATGTCTTATCTGTTTTGACAATATATGTACATATGTATGTTTATGTGTATACATTTATTTTCTGTCCTGACACTTAATAGTCAATTTGACAAAAATGTTCATCTTTAAAGCAGCTCTTCTACTATAAGAAGTAAAAAATAAATTGAGATTTCTATAAAATGACAAAGATTACATTTATTAAATGTATAAACCTACATGAGACCCCAAGAGACATAAATGTACTTGTAACTGAAAGAACACCTCTTTCTGGGATTGGTTTCCCAAAGATCCAGGCTATAGACACTGACCACTCCAATGGTAAAGCTAATCTCACCGACACTACTGCAACACTCTTTAATACTAAGCACTTCACGGGTTTGACCAGTGATGTGGCCAATATATCTACAGTGCAAACAAAGAAACCAACAGTGAAATAATTAGTCTATTTTTATAGAGCTATCTCTATTATTCTCTGATTAGAAGACCTAAATCTAGTAAGAATAAGGATTATTTTAACTAAGTTATCTTTAAAACTTTCCCTGCATATTCTTCAATATAAACATCTTTTCCATGTTTCTTTAAATATTCTGTTAGGAAAAAGTGGCTCTTAGTCTCACTCCCAGGCTGGGGTAAAAATACCACATGTCATTTACTTCTTCCTCTTACCTCAAAACTTGAGCTACGCAATGAAAACCTATCTGGGAGTCATGGGATTGAGAAACATTTCAGAAAAAAATCCACTGTGTGCTATGTGCTAGTGGTAAAATTGCAGTGAAAGTGTTGGCTTCATATTTACTGATTTTTATGCAGCTTTAATAGGGTTAGTTTTCATTCGATACATAGCAACATAATACAATTAGAACAACATTCTTCGGGACAATGTGAATAGACATAAATCATGAAGAAGGAATGGTCTGAAACTCTACCAGAAGAAGTGGGATTTACGTCAGTTGAGACAGAAGCCGTCGGATGCCCCTAAGTCAGTTTCTGAAGAATTGAGCCCAAGGGTGCTGGGAGGACAGAATGACAGGCGTAACGCTCCTTCCTATATATCAAATTCTGCACAGCCTTTAGAATAGGAACTTTACCGAAATATGCTCGCTGGAGAAATGTGGAAGGGCAGAAAACTGCTACCATGGCTAGAAAACAGAAATATTAACCTTTGCGGAAACCATACGCATTGAGTTCCATATGTACTTAGTGAGCAACGAAATAGCACATTTGGAAAAGCAAGCTTTTATATGCCCGCCATTGTTACATCAACCATTAAAATATATTTATTTATAAATAGTTATAAAGATTAGAAACTATCTCCATTATTTTTATAGCAGAGATCTCCAGCTGCCTGGAAAGCTGGGCTATAATTTCAAAACAAATTATCTGTTTTAAGACTACTTTTCATAGCAGATTAGGAATTATACTAAGACCCAGCAAGATGGACGTTAGACATCATATAATTCCTAATCTTGACATAGTGATGATACTACTCCGTTTGACTTCATGAAGTGCACACCCTCCCGTAGTACACACATAGCCTACATATGTGGACAGGGTCTTCATAGGAAAATGTGCAGACCATGGCAGTGACCAGAGTTCTCAAAGCATAGAAAGGCATCTGCAGGGAATTACTGTCCATTCCAGATCCCCACCTTTCATATGTATTTGTCTTTAAAATTGATTTGCTTAATGGATCTATTATGGGGATATCACTCTGGTTCTTCTCTATTTAACAGAACTCCTTTGCCTACTTTACAAAATAAAGGCATGCCACTCACTCAATCTGAACTGAACCTCTGTATGGGGTATAAAAACTCCAAGTCTCCAATCAAAAGCATGAAGTGAAGGTGTTGGTGGGAGCAAAACTTCTATTAATCAGGCTCCCCTCTGTACAAAGCCATTGCAGAACTTTACATTTCACCCTTTCTCGTGCATATTTCCCTAAGAGTGATGTCTGGCATTAGAAGTGGGGTCTGTTGACCCTTGTTGGGTGCTGTGAATTCAGATGGTTTGTGGAGTGGACAAAGGGAGTGATGATACTCCCTGTCCTCACGCTCTGCCCTCACCCTGAGATGGGCGGATATTTCACAGGAAGGGTACGGGATATTTTTCTTCTACATATTCCAGGTTTTTTAAAAAGTAGCTGATTGAAATATAATTCACATATCATACAACTCACCCATTTAATATGTACGGTCCAATGGTTTGCTTTTAGTTTATTCACAGAGTTGTAAAGCTATCTCCATATTAAATTTTAGAAGATTTGCATTTTCCTCACTCAAGAAAGATACTTCATAACCTCAGGAAAAGTCATTCCTCACAGCTCCCCCACCCTTCTCCTCCTGCCTCCTCACTACCAGCCCCAGGCAATCACTTACCTACTTTTTGGTCCTGTATATTTGTCCACTGTGCTTTAAAAAATCTTCCTATCTAACAGTAATTACATATCATTTACCAGCATCCTGTTCTTCCTTTGCTTGTAACTCACCCAGCATCTGGTAACTACCATTCTACTCTCTACTTCTGTGAGATCAACTTTTTTGGATTCTACATATGAATGAGATGTGATATTTTGTTTTTTTTTCCATTGACAATTATGAGAATTTTTAAACATGTAGGACCAACTTTCTTCTAGTATTTTTAAAATTAAAGCAGGCCACATTTTATTTTCATAGCACACATCCTTTACCAAAGAAAATTTCACAGAGATTATTTAAAGAGTGGCCCAATTTTCAGACTATGCTTCTTTTGGTTTTGTATGGTTATTTAGCTTTTTGGGTTTTTTTTTTTTTGGTGATTTGGGGGGGTCTAAATATTTTTTCTTTCCCACTGAAATACAGGACAAATGAAAGTTCTTACATGCTAATATAACTCTAACAGCTACTGGTTATTGAATATATTAAATGTTCCAGACTTTGTGTTGTGAGGCATTATACATTAGCTTTTATAAATAATCCTCAAACCACCTGGTGAGAGAGTTACCATGGTATTGAACCTGCCTTACAGCTGAGTAAGGGGAGGCACAGAGCTGAAACATAAATGGTAGAAGATGGGATTCAAACCTGGAGGTCGATTTTAGAGCTTGACTTTTTATCATGCTGCATGAGTTAGACTTATTTTTGATGCAATCACACCACTTAAAAACACATTTTTTTATCCTAATTATCTTACAAAAACAACTGGGATAGAATTTAATAAATCATCAGAACTCAGGAAATATTCCTTAGTTATTCCCTTCCTAGTTTGTAAAGAAATTTGTCTCTTCCCAATAAAATCCAATGTTTATCATGAGTGGAGACTCTTTAATTATATTTTCATAGAATACATGTACGCTCAGATTTAGAAATTGCAGGCATCATGATAAAATCGAGAATTCAAACACTCCTAATGTCAATATTCCCAGACTAAGGAAAGAAAACACTCAAAAGTAATCAGTAGACAGTACATGGGAACTCCTGATGCTCTGGAGATACAGAGATGCCCAGGAGTGCCCAGTATGGTGCCCACTGGATCTTGGACCAAGCTTATGCACAACTGTGAGAGTCACCTCGGGGAGATTTTTAACTGTTACGAAATGTTCAGAAGCGCGGAAATAGCTGCACAACTGGGTGCTTGGATTTGCGCAGAGGAAGAAAGCACAATGGAAAAGTTTCTACAAATGAATTCTAAGTGTTTGAGTGGACTGCAAATCTCCGAGTGAGACAAACTGGATCGGTAGATAATCTTGACACCTGAGATAAAATCAGCAGAGAAGAAATCTGGTAGTCAGGTATGGCTGAGTAGCCTTGGTGTCAGGAGAGTAGTGATAAGTTATGGCTGTTTTTGACATCCCCAGTATGTGTTCTTCCCATTTCTAATTGCCTTCCTCTTATTCCTTTACATTCAAACAATACTGTCTTCACCAGTGTCTGCAGGGTCAAGGGCATCCTTCCACATGGACCTGGAGCCCAATGTTCTAGAAACCCCATGGCCTACAAATGTAAACAGGGGAGCATCAGTAGAGAAGGATTGTCAGAGCAGCAGACAACAGAGGCGAAGCCTGTAGAGCTCTGAGCATCGTCCACAGTCACACGCTTGAGCATCTCATCTTCTGTGGTCCCTACAAGAACCAGTTAGGGAGAAAGCTCCTAGCACATGCCAGGCTTACCCACTAAAGAAGGCAGTGCAATAGGAGCTAGACAAAAAAAAAAAAAAAAAATAGGAGCTAGATGCTTCAGATTTGTTGTATCACATTTTTACTCACTATCAGGTAAATCAGGAGAAATTTGTATTTTGTATTCATTCCAATAGGGATTTGCTGAAGACATGATACTAGAACCCATGTTTAGACAGAACTTTTAGGTAAAGCATTGGGTGAGAGACTTGGGCGGTTGGTATCTTTAGATCTTCACAACGCACTACAAAGCTACACATATTGCCAAACTCATGCCGACAGTAGATGAAACTATGCAGATAAAGCCCAATTGACAAAGCAGTTGAAACCCAGAATCTATTCTAGACATGTGTGCTTCTTCAGCATTGGATTAAAAATAAAAAGAATGAGAAATTGCTCCAAGATACCGATTAGCCACATATCACCCAACCTCTCCTACCCCTAATCAGACAACACTAACAATTGCATGGCATTAAGTGCAGGTGTGTATACTTTATCCCATTTAATTATTAACTGCTACAGTATCCTATTAAAAGTTATCTAAAATTATGTCATGTCTCCCTTTTATTTTAATTTACACTTCTTTATTTAAACTATACTATTTCATTTTCTTCCGGGCAAAACTGAAAAAAAAAAAAAAAGAACTAAAGCAAACCTACCCTCAAGTCAAGAAGACAAAGTAAATTGCTTAAAATTAAAACCAATCTTCTGTTAACAAATCAGTGATTTTCCAGCCTAAGTCAGCATTATACTATCTTTGGCACACTTCATATTGTACATCTTTTCCAGGTAAATAGAGTTACCCAGTATTCTTAGCTGATTCCAAGTACCTATGCATATTGCTTTATTTTTGCTTCGGTCTTTATCAGGAATTGTGTCATTATTATGGTGCAACAGCCATAGAATCTTGTTCTGTACATATTTTTTTAGGCCAGTGAGTCACACTATGAGTTGCTTTTACTTTGTGCTCATTAAGTGTTTCTTTCCAAAGAATCAGTAGTTTAGTGCTGTCTTAGAACATTCTTTTCATTTAAGGCAGAAAGTGGACATTGATTTAGGTCTCAACTGGAAAAAAAAAAATTCATGTCCTCATTGCACTTGACATTTAGCAGAGTGAAACATACTGATCTAGATTGTTCTTTTATGTAAACATTTAGTTTTTCTTTGCTCTTGGTTCATGCAGCTGCATTTTTAATGGATATCATCATTCTAATATATTGGAATCAAATGAGATTTGATTATGAGGAAAGTCTAGATAATCATTATGAGTTAAAATGATTCAAATGAAAAGTGCTAATGTTCATAATATAAATTTGCTAACTGTCTTTCAGTGGCAAATATTATTAAAATAATAGACACTTACAGTTATATGGTACATAAGTATTAGGAAACTTGATCTTAAAATAATAATTCACCATTAAGTCTTTCTTTTTCGGTGCTATTAAAATCCTTTACATTGAAGAACAGCAATGACCTCTAAGTCATTTGTAAGTGTCTTGAAGATTTTCCAAAATTTCCTTTGAAAGAGAAAAATGACTAACTCTTGAGAATGTAACTTTACAAAACAGCTGTAAAAAAGATTTAATAACAAACGCTGTAAAACATAACATTCATGTTATACTTAATACTAATGGAAATGAAAGAGGTTTGATCCTTAATTCCATTATCTCATGAAGTGTTACTTTTTTATAATTCATGAAACAAACTTTACTTTTCAGGTGTAAGCACATTCCCCATAAGAAAAGTGTGTGCAATACAAAAACTTCATGGTTCTGTGAAGACTGATATTTATTATTAGAAGATGGATACTAATCAGTAATCAGGGTCAGGGGCCCTGAGTCTATTCCTTAATGCATAAGTATCATATTATGTTTTCTACCTCATGTTGTGATCTCTGTAAAACAAAGAAATTAACCTAACTCTTGTTCTGAAGTAGTATTAGAAAATCAAAAAAGGATACCTACTCACATAAGAGGAGTTCAACACACAACTATGCCACAAATTGCCCCATGTTTATGGAACATAAATTATAATCTATGTTTAAATAAAAACGTCCATGACCCATCTCCATTTTTTCTAACCAATAAAGGTAAACTGGATTGGGGGAACAGTAGTAAAGGAAATTCTCATTATGGTTATGAATATGAGATATAATGTATTTGTCAATATAATTTGTCATTATTTTGCCAGATAGTCCTAGAATGTATTTATGTGTTCATTGACCATTTCTTAATGACATACTAGATAATAAAGTCAACACTAAAGAAGGGGTGTGCAGAGTTAAAAGTTACAATTCTGCTACTGTTCTCTGAAAGCATCAGTATATAGGTTAAGTCTATCGAGGGATATACCCAACTCAAATGGAAAATACACGACAGTTATTTGAGTGAGTCGGGTGCCAAAGTGAGGGTTCTTAAAGTAGGCAACCCCAGAACAACATCTGAAGCTGAAGTAAGAGTTCTCTAGAAAAAGAACCTGAGTTTAGGTATTTAAGGTAGATGGAATAGTACGTGAAAAGGATGGAAGACATTGCAAAGTAAAAGCAATCTGAACAGACATGATGATAGGAAACAAGAATGAAGTTAAGAAAGACCTAAGAAAGACTTGCAACCCTAATGAGTTCAGGTTTTATTCCAAGGGAAGGAAAAAGAGATAACTACATTAAAGCCTTTTATAAAGAGAGAAAAAATAGATATGTTTTCAGGGTTTATCTTGGACATTATTATGAAGAATGGATTTGATAGGAGGTTATTACAGGGTACTGTAAGTGGACTAATAACCTATTCCAAGGCAGTGACAAGGACTAAGAGGGTGGGGAAGATGTGGTAAGAAGATTTGGTGATGTTTTAGAGAAAGCAACAAAGGAAGAGTCTAGAATGAGTTGCTATGTAGTTTTGGGCTTGGTTGATTGTGGGGGATCCTAGTGTTAATCACACAAGGACAGGCAAGATGATGAATGTAAACAGTTGGGTATATGACTCTTGTAGAATACCCAATGACACTAGTAATTATAAGTATAGGAATGGGGTTCGAGAGAGCTATCTGAGAGAGAAATACAGACTCTGAAATCTTTGGTATGAGGTCTGAATATAATAATTCGGGTAGAGAGAGAGAGAAAGAGAGAGAGAATAACAACAAAAATATTTAAGGAGCACTAACCATTAAATAATACTCTGAAGAAGAGCTGAAAGTGCAGATTGAGCAATAGATAGAGCAGTTCAAAAAGCAAGGAAGTACTGTACTCACTGCCAATGGGAATCCAGTGAAAAGAATTTTCAAAATTCAGAAAGTGATCAAATAAGATAAATGCTATAAATGTTCCTTGGCAAGGACATATCTTATGACAATCTCCTTGATGATGCTCAATAACAGAGATAGGATGAGGATTGAAGTTGGCAGAGAAAGAGAAGAGAAAGAACAGAAGTAGAAATGTGGATAATGCATCCCAGAATTTTTACAAAGAGTTAGGCATGATGTGATCGCCAACAGAATATAGTCTCCAAGATGCTAGAAATATGTGATTTCTAGTACATTTATCCCTGTGTCTAAATGCCAGAAAAGCAGACAGATATGTCTAGTGACTTAAACTCCCCATTTGTAAAACAAGTTTCTGAACCCTTTTATATCACCATAGTTATGCCTACATGTACAGGGTGTTTAATTAACAAGTGAAAGTATAACCAACCAGTAAGGCACTTGTTCTGCATCTGATGAGTAGTTGGAAGGACTATGTCATGGAATTGAACAGTAACTCTGGTCTCATGCAAATTCATCCTTGCTGCCTTTCAGTTCAGTAGCAACATATATCAGAGATGTGAGGTCCCCAAGCATTAGGGACAAATGAATTTTGTCTAAGTCTATTCTGGAAGTGGTTAAATTGACTAGGTGTGTTTTTCATGAGTATCAACAAGAAACTGCCAAATCTGAGATATCAGAAATAACACTGTGTTGTATTTATTTTTAAGACATTTATTTATTCTTTAGAAACTTTTATTCTTTAGAATAAAAGTTTTTATTTATTCTTTAGAAACAGAATCACTGTTCAAAAGTACTAGGCAGATCATCATTTCTAATAGATACAACAAAAACTAAAGCACACCAAAATCTGTGTCCTTGGGGAGCTTACCTTTTAATACAGAGAGGGTAAATCACAATAAACAAAACAAGTAAAATATAATTGTGCTAGGTGTCAAAAAAACCTCTGATGTACCAGAGGTTTTAGTTTGCATGTGTTGGGGGAGGTAGAATACAAAATAGGCTTCCAAGTGAGATCCCCGTTAAGAACGTAACATTTGAGTAAAGACCTAAAGTTGTTGAGAAATTAAGCCATGAAGATAACTGGAGAGTGTTTTGTGCAAAACAAACAAACAAAAATATATGAGATAGATGAGTGCCTGCATATTTTCTAGGAACAGAAAAAAGAGCAATATGATTAGAGAGATGAATATCAAAGTAATAATCAGGGGATGAGGAGAGAATCTAGAAAATCTTGGGCCATTATAAAGACTTTGTTGAGAAATTTTTGAACAGAAAAACACTTACTCTGGTATTCTAAGCAACATCTTGAAATCTCACAGCAGAACATCATTTTCCTATAAGACAGTCCTTTCTTTTGAGCATGGTGCTTCTGCAAATGACCTACTAGATCCTCTTGGCCCCATCTTCTCAAAGACTAGAGAAATTCACTAAGTGCTTCTCTGAGAGTGAAGAGACAGCTTCAAGAGATACTCTTTGTGACATTCAGAAAGGATGGCAGTAATGACGGTGTGGAAATCTGAAATAACGTTTTCCAGTGCTTAGAGAGCTAAATGGGTTAAAATTGGCTTCTTTGTTTTCTTATCAAAACTTCCACCAGGAAAAAGAAAACTTTCATATAAGAATTTTTAAAATAGCTCAAGAAAGTCACTCTTTTGCAACTAAAATACCACCCTATCAATAATACCATCTTCTCGATGAGTGTGTGATTCAAGGGACAAAGAAAGACAGAGAAAACTGAGGAAAACAAACTATCTGTGGATCTTCCACATAGTTATTATTGTTTTTACCATCTCTATTATTAAGGTAAATTTAGCTGCCTTCTTGGCTCCTCCTAAAGTACTCTTTTCACTGGAGTTCATGTATTATGTTGGTTCACAGATGGAGTAGACAAAAAAGACACTTAGGCAAATAGGACTTGATACCTAATTTAAGAGTGGCCTCACATATCAGAACCAATATATAATCTAATGTAGTGTGAAGCCTCAGCTCTGGAAGCCTGGGTCATCTTCCTGACACAGCTATCAACTGATACTTTACTATTCTGGATCTTAACTGTCTTACCTATAAAGTAGACAGTAAGTATCAGTTTCTTGCTAAGAAGACCTATGAAAATCATTGCCATGTTAAGTTAATCTTCTCTAATAAGCTCTTAGGGTCATCTCGCTCAGTAATGTCAATTACGTAGCACTGTACACTACTCATTTTTGTTCTCAAAAACATTACAAGCATATCATAGTGATTTTTCTCTGCTGCCAGTCATAAATCAGAGAAGAATCAGAATTAGTATTACTATTTTTTTCCCTTCGCACTGTCAGAAGCAACCATAACCAGAGAATTGGAGATCAGCTCAAGTGAAACAATTTTTTGCCTTATTACTAGGGGTTTGGCTCTGTCATGGGAAACAGTTTCTAACATAGCTAAGAACACATATCATGTTAGCCAATTTCTCCTACCCTGAAAGCATTCTAAGATGTCATCAGTTCTGCCAGTACAAAATAGTTTCTGGTAACCTGGATATAACCGAAATAGATCAACTTTAGTCAAGAGGATCAAATATATAGAATTTATTTTCTTTATTTATGAAGCCTGCCACTGTCCCGAGAACCTCTATAAAAGAAATAAATGCAGATATTCAGCAAGTATAAAAGTCAGTAACTCCTTAATCTTGGTTCTCATGCCCACTCATTGTTTTTTAATTACCTAAATCTATAGGAGCTTAGATCAAGAAATCTATGTTTGTTTGAGTTCTGATGAAAAGCCCTGACAATGTTATTAGGTAACTGTGATGAATTTTAATCTGATGACAGCTTGTGAACCATAAATTACTGTTTAAAATTAAAATGTATCCAAAATGAAACCGGCAAGACAACCACAATATTAAACTTGCAATTTGCTGTGATAAAATATCTATCTAAAGCGCTGTACTAAATATAAATACAATTAATTTCTATGTAGCATATTGCAATTGAAATCCAAAAAAAGACAGTCAATTAATTCATTCCCTTATTAAATTTAAAAAGAATGAATAATCTTACCTTTTACTTTCTTATTTTGAAAATTAAGAAATCAAAATAGAGATGGATTGGTTTGGCTTTGGTAATACACCCTTGGCTGAGCACCAGGTATAATCTAGGACTATAGAATTCTAGGCTTCTCCATTGATGAACCAAAGTCTTCTGTTTTCTTTATCCCAAATGTTCATTTACAATAAATTAGAAAGTTGCTCATATACTTAATTTTAAGGTTTTTAAAAATAACTTTTAAGCTATAATACTCAAGACATATGCAATATACTCTTTAAAAATTGTTTATATATCAGTTTAGAATTAATTGCACTGATATTTTTAATCAGCTAATTAATTAATAAACTTGATAAGAATTGAGACTTTTTGGTAATGAATGTTTGTCTTAGTGCTAACATTAAACAATAATGTAAAGGAAAGTAAGACAGTGTGTATATATTCATCTCATATTTTAACATTAAAGAATTTTATGTGGTAATGAAAGGATTCATACATTTGTTTGCAAGTAATTTAATAACCAAGTCTTAGTTTTTAATTCCCAGTTTTCAAAAGGTACCAAAGTACAGTATTGAAAACTCCACATCATTATTATAATAATATTTTTACTTAATTATAGCTTTAATGCTCCTCCTGTACATTGCATTAAAACAGAATTAGCTAGAATTTAAAAATACTATCTTTCACTCCCACTAATACACACATAGAAAAAAACTCACACTCTTCTTAAGAGATACTGCAAGAATTGTAATTTCTTTCTTTTTCTTTTTTTTTTAAGGATTGTAATTTCACAACCATTATTTTTACTCATTACTCTTGGAACATAGCACACACTCAGAAGATGTTACTTGGAGAAATGAATGACTACGTGTGACTGGATGAGAAACAAACTCAGGGAAAATGACTAGCCTCTGTCAGCTACAGGACTACCGTATGGACAACGGCTGTCGCAGTAAGGCTCCTAAAGTCCCTCTGCATGTTTTGTTTTGGTTCATGTGTGTGTGTAAACCATAAATGATTCAGTCCAGCAAGTCTCTGCACTACATAGAGGTCCTGTGCATTTAAAAAGCAGGGTCTGTAGTGACATCAAACATAAAATTCCCAGATTTGCTTCCTAAGGTTTGCTTTCTCGTGAGACTTGATATTAGCTTTGACATTAAGTCTATTTATAATTGAGAGACTCTTGCTCTCGCTGTTGATGAGACCTCATGCAATTTGTCCCAGGGACAGTGCCTTTCCCCAGCTGTCAGATTTCAAACTGGTTAGGTTCACCCTTCGTGTCCGCCGGCGCTGGCCGTGGTACTGCTAGAGGAAAGATCCTGTTAGAAATCATTCCCTCTGCTTATTGGTTTAGAAATTCGAGTGACAAGTGCTTGGAGCAGCACCTTTAATGGGAACCACACATTTTGATCTCCTGGGTGGAGATGTATGTGGTCCATCAGGTTACCGCCCGTGCATCTCTGTGCGCGCTTGCTAAAGCGAGAGACCTTATGAATGTAAACGCTGCAGTAGAAAATATTACATCTAGCAGGATGTCTTGTCTCTCTCTTGAAAAACTGGCAGCCAAGTGCATAGCCTAGAAACAGAAGCCGAGAGTCTAGATGCAGGGAGGGGAGAGGGAAGCAAACCTGTATTCATATTGAAAATATTCACTATTTGTGAATACTCATAAGGTAAAGGAAATTCAGAGCTAATTTTAGCTTGTTTCAGCTTCCGTCTTCCAACAGGTGTATTCTCTCACGCCTTTCCTCGCATGTGCTGCCCTGCTATGCCTCTCTAAGCCTTTTTTTTTTTTTTTCTCTTTCCGAGGTAAGCTGTTCTAGAGCCCTTAAGCATGTGCAATTTCCCACCTCATCCACAGCTCCATCTCTGCGCCCGCAACCCCTTACCTGCAGCGTGGAGATGAAGCAGCAGGCACAGCGCAGGGAAGCCGACTGCTCTCCGCATAGCGTTTGCATTGAGAGGTGGAGGAGATTCCTCCACGACCCCACTTCAGGCAGAGTGTCGAGAGACAGGGCCACTGGCAGGGTCCTGCGGGCTCCGGGACTCGTCCTCGGGGTCCTCTGCTGGGGTGTGCAGAGCGGTCGGTGTGTGGCGCCGACAGAAACCGGCGCCAGCTCCCTCTCCCTGAGAGATAGGCAGAGGAGGGAGAGCAGGAGGCGGGCGAGGGGAAGGCAGCGGGCGGGGCGAGGTGCTCAGCGCAGCGAAGCTCGGCCTCGGGAAGCCCCGCAGCCACGGCGGTGACAGCGCGGGGAGCGCGCCACCCCGGAGCCGGCAGCGCAGCGCCCGCGGCAGCCGGACGCGCCGCCGCTACTGAGCATGCCCGGCGCTGGCCTCCCGGCGCACGGGTCTCGGCTGGGAATTCCACCGCTCCGGGTCTTAGTGGCGGCTCTGAGGGGTGCACTCTCCACCCACGGGGCTGTCTGGGGAGGGTGTTTGGGACGCGGAGTCCTCCCTCTGGGGGTGGTGTGGACTGCTGTGGGGACCGAGGGGCTAGGAAAAGCCAAACCAGGGGAGGGAGCGACCCGCCCCCTTCCTTCCCCAAATCTTGATTTACAAGAGGACTGAATTCCCTGCTGGAAGTAGATGTGGCCACACTGACCAGCTTCCCAGGACTGGACTACAGGAATGCAGGTGAGTTGAGCCTTCTGGAATGAGTGGGGGAGCGTGTCAAGGGCTGCCCGCTCGGTGTACCTGCTGCCTGGGGTGGGGGGGGTGCCTTCTTCACTCCCAGGGACTCCTCCTTCTTTGTTTCTGTTTCCCCTCTATCTAGCTCAATATTTGCATATTTAAACTTCCTCTAAACTGAAACCCAAAGTTTATGACCACCCTGACAAAACTGAGGCCAAATGCTTTTAGGCCAGTGGAATATGTCCATGTAACTGAAGCAAAGGAAGGCACCTTTTTGGTTTCCTGGAGATAATTGTAGGGACAGGGGTCCCCATAGGTAGGGAAAAGATAGAGTAAAGGCCTCCTCAGACTTTAAACATAAAAGCAGCTACATTCCAACAGTTAAGGAGACAAAGGCAAAGAGACTAATTCCGGGAAGGCCCCAGGTAATCTGATTAACATACAGAAAGCAAACTCTACCTTTGACTCTTTAACTAGCCCTAAGGCACCCGCCCATAAATTTGCCCTCTGCCAAAAGACAAAGGTCACAGAGCTGAGGGAAATCAAGGCAGAGGTGACGGACAATCCCAAGAGCCAATCAGATTCCCAGGGCCGACCTAAGGGAAAACCCTCAGTAAAAAGGGGCTACAATGAAGGGCCCAGGAGTATTTCGCTTTTGAATGCTCCCTACTTTGTGGAGTAGCTATCTATCATCTCCTGTTCCCCCCTTTTCACCACTTTTAAATAAATTGTCCTCTAAATAAATTGTCTTCTCTATCTTTGTTTTTTTTTTACTTTTTAAAACATTTTTGAATATTTATTTTTCATTAGTGCATAATGTTTACATTCCTTGTGAGGAGATGGTACATGTACATAACACATGTTAATTCTTGTTCATGCCCTTCTCCTCTCCCTCTCCCCTCTCTCCATCTCTTGGTCCCCTTCCCTTTTGCAAAAGATCTCGGTTTCTTTCATTCTTTACTGTAGCTGGGTTTACGATCACTGGGAAATACATTTTCTAACAGGACAGCAGCTCACAGTCCACCTCAGATGTAACATTTTGGTGCCTTGGCCGGGAAATTTAACAGAAGACATCTGTGTTAGGTTTTCCGTTCGGTGCTCAGACAAATCACTGGGGCTGATAACAGCTGGCCAGGCGGAGAGGCTTATTATCAGGGGGGAATCAGGTGGACCATCCTCCTAGGTTGAGAGATGGGCCTTTATGGTTGGATCTGGGGCCTTATATACCATATTTTCCCACGTGTGTGAAGTTTTCGCGTGCGCAGGAACTCGGGCAAGGGGAAGGGAAATTGTGCTTAGGTCTGTTGTTTATGGTAAGTGTTGTTTATGGTAAGGTTGGTAAGTGAGTTAACAGGAAACTGGCCTCCGGTGAGGTGGATTTGTGACCCTGGCCTCAGGTGATGTGGTCTTGTGACCTGTTGTGGGGGGCGGGTATGGCGACAAGTAATGGGGAAGAAGGGGAGGGGGAAGGGTCTCCCTGGGGAATAGTGGGAAACAGGCCAGCCTAACAATCTGAATACCCTAAGTGACCAGTCCCAGGGTCGTTGGCCTCAGATTAGCTGGAACAAACACTCTAGACTGGCCTCCACTGAGGGTGAGCTAGAGGAAGGCTGGAACCCTAGCTTTCGAGAAAAAGAGCAAAGGTACTTATTTTCAGTTTCCACTGAACTCGTGTTGATGGTTTCTCTAGTTTGGGACTGCACCTGAAAAATAATGTTAGGTTGCTCCCTAGTGGTCTTTTGATACTAACAAAATGCTGTGTAATTTTTTTATTTTTTATTTTATGTGTCTTTAGACAGCTCAGACTTTGTATGCCTCTTATAGAATTCAAATAAACAGTGGTCACTCTGCCACCTACTTAAGTGCTCCTAGAGCAGCTGCCACTCTCTGAAAGCAGAGAACAAATTTCACTGGGACAGTCTGGCCTGATCCCCCCTCTACATGCATGGAGGGGAATGTCGAGCCTGCATTGCCTCAGTTTCCTTTCTGGTTTGATCCTCTGCTGGTGGGGAGGTAACTTAGCT
>PVJO010003517.1:0-122296 GCA_004026905.1 Hystrix cristata
TCTAGTTTTCAGGGGTGACTGGAAAGGTATGTCTCCTTTATAGGGAATCCCAGGCTTCAGAGCTACAAACAGCTCCTAGGTGGCTTCCTAGGTGGTTCTGTGGGGCGCAGCTGAGAAACCCTATAGCAGAAGTCTAGTTTTCAGGGGTGACTGGAAAGGTATGTCTCCTTTATAGGGAATCCCAGGCTTCAGAGCTACAGTCTCTGAAACTGTGTGGACCACTTTCTATTACATCCATGGAGGCTTTTTGTTGAAACAATCCTAATGTCAACAGAAACCATTTATGTAGCATCCTCCATATACCAGGTACTATTTTCATGCTTACTGTGTATTAACTTGTATCATCCCCACCATAATCCTTTGAAGCAGGTGCCATTAGGACATCCATTTTGCAGATGAGGAAGCTGAGGCACATTACAGTAATTAGCCCAAGGTAATAGTTATTTAATGGTGGAGCCACCACAAGAGGAATCTCTGGAGCAGCCCGACTCCAGAGTTTCCTCATTAAAGGTCAAGGGAGACAAAGGAGCTTGGACAATGATTGTCTAGTTCCCCCTCTGGCGAAGGTCTAGTGGGGCATCTTTGAACTGAGTCCAGCCCCAGCTCTCTGCCTTTGCTATGCAGAAGCCAAGGTCCCGACAAAAAAGCAGAGTGGCCCCAGGCCCTCAGGGAGCACCAGGCAGAGGTGGGTTGGGGGTCTGGGCCATGAGGAAGGGGAAGGAGGTAACTTACTTCTCATTGTCGTAGTACAGCTTCCCAATGGCCCAGGCCACAATGATGGGGAAAGGCACACCTGGGAGAGAGATGGGCTGTCACAGAGCCCTTGGGCAGGGGCCTGGGAGGACCCTAGGGCAGCCCAGGCTTCCTAGAGGGGTTACTAGGGGTTGAGGTTAAGCTTGAGCTCACACACTTTTGGGATGACTCCCCCCAACCCTCATTGCCAAGGAAGGTACACACTCCACCATCCCAGGTGGCCTTGGTCTCCCAGCCCCCAGCCGGCTGGCCTGCCCTGGATAGGAGGGCAGGCAGGAAGTCGGCTGGCTTACCCCAGCCAATGCAGATGAACATCCACTTGCGCAGCCGGTCGGTGGAGTAGGTGAGCACTATGGCTGTGTGCAGATAGCAGCCCTCACCGAACATCCAGAAGAAGTTGGTCACGTGGAAGTAGTTATAGGCAGCTGTCACCAACCTGCACCAGCCCTGCCCCCCCGCAAGAGATGATGATGAGCAGGGTGTGGCGGGCAGTATGGCAACCCACCTTGGGCCCGAGACCTCTTTGGGGCCCAGTTCCTGTTCTGTTTCCCGTCTGCAGAGAAGCCGCACCTGCACCCTCCTCTGACCCTGGACTTGGGCCCCTCCTCCTCCCCCTGGCGGTACGCACCACATTGCTCTGGTGGACCTCGGGGCTCATGGTGCGCTGGACCACGAACCACGTGGCATTGCGCAGGATGAAGGCCGAGATGAGGTTCCAGTGGATGATGTTCCTCAGGCACCGGATGCTCCTGGGGTGACAGGGGCAGGTATATGGCCAGCGAAACAAAGAGAGAGCAAGAGCGAGAGCGAGCAAGAGAGAGAGAGAATAAAGGAGGACAGGCTGCCAGCATCATACTAGACCAAATGTATGGATGGGGAAACTGAGGCTCTAAGCAAGTGAGGCTGACTGGATAGGCCACACAGGTGGCAGCAAGGCTCGCCTCATGCCTCATGGGGCCCTTCTTACCTGTGGTCACTCAGGCATAAGCTCCCCGGGCCAGAACTGCTTGGCTTTCAGCTCTCACACACTGCTCCTGCTCCCACCCGTCCCCATTCCTCAGCCGTACCACTGGGCCCTTGCGTGTTCAGTCCTGAGGTGGGAGGGATGCCACTCCACGGAGCCCCACCTCAAGGGCTCCGCCTGCCAGATGGGTACAGACTAGCCTAAGTATAAATGACACGGGGGAGCCATGGAGAAGTGTTCTGCTAGAGGGTCCAAGAGACCTGGACTCCCATCTCTGCCACCCTCCCCCCTGCATGGAGGTGAGGGCAGGAAGCCGCTTCCCAGCAGCCCCATCCCAGAGACAGCCCTGCAGCTTTGTCTCCACCATGCCCGAGGGCACAGGGGCGGCAGAATGCAGTATGAGGGGTTTCTCACCTGAGCCGCAGAAAGAGGACAAAGGCCACCAGGAGGGCCACCAGGGAGATGCAGTGGCCCAAGTAGTTGATGATGACGGCGACACGGTAGTGCACTTTGCTCTTCTTCTGAGACAGGAGAGAGGGGCAGAGGGGAGGGTCCCACACTCTTGGCGCTGCGCCCCGGGCCACGCGCATGGAGCCGGCGCCCAGGGCAGTAGGGGCAGACCCAGCAGTGAGGCTCCGTTCACTGCTCCGTGTTGTTGGGCAAATGGGGATGAATGCCACCTACTGCATCCCACAGACAGGCTCGCATGCTTGCGTGGGCCACGCTCCCACTCTGTGCCAACACCGGGTGGTCTCAGTGAGACCCCAGCCCTCAGGGAGCTCTTTCCTCTACCCATTCTGAATTGGGTCGCCATCCTCTTGGCAGCCCCGAAGTCCCTCCTGTGGCAGGTGAAGTGGGCTGCTATTCACCAGGAGAGGGAGGAGCAGCGCTGTACATCAGAATCCTTAGCAACTACACAAAAAATCCCCTCCGGCTCAATTATTCACTTCCCAGGGCCTTTCCCTCCTCCAGCCCAGGGGTCTGCTTGAAGTGACCGAACTTCTTCAATTCCCTAATTTTATGTCTTAATTAAATATACTGATGGAAGCTACTGCCCTTCCTCTTTCCAATAATCACAAGCTCCAAGAGTAAGGAAGCCTTCCCACTGTTATCTTCGCAGGCCGATACCATGACCCCATGGGAAGAACCACAAGGGCATCTGTAATTTAATTTCGCACAAAAAGAGGCCCTGTTGGCCAAGGTGGTGCACACCTGTAATTCCAGCACTCAGGAGGCTGAGGCAGGAGGATTGCTGCAAGCTCGAGGCCAGCGTGGGCTACACAGTGAATTCAAGACCAGCCTGAACTACACAACTATGTGGCAAGACCTTGTCCCTGCCCCCTGTAAAAAACAGAAAAACAGACCCAGGAGTATGTTGACTGGCTCAAGGTTGCCCAACTTCAACTTCAGAACCACCACTTACCTGCACATGCAGACTGGCAAGATGCTAAGGTTACGAAGAGTCCCCCAGCCCCTAGCAGGCCTCGGCCAGTCCCCAGTGTACGCTCGCTGAAGAGTCCTGCCCCCCAGCCCTGAGCAAAGACCCCATTCGCCCTTTTCTATGTGCCAGGAAGGCGCGGTCTGGAAACCCAGAACCAGAACATAGTTACGATCTGTAATCATGTGTTGAAGGAAGGAAGGCAATAGGGAAACTGGAAAGTGGCCGGTCTGGAAAGGGGATTCCTATTAGCACCCCTTCCCTCACCCTCTGTAGGTTCTGGGGTGGGACTGGCGGAGGACAATGCGCAGAACCTGGCACCTCACACGTGTGGAGAAAGGATGGTTTCACAGAGCCCTTCACATCCCCCTGGAGCTGCTGCAGAGCTCCAGGTCCTCCACTGACCTTGCTGCTAGAATGTCAGTATCTCCAGAAGTCAGATCTGTCCTGAGGGACCAAGTTCAGCTCCACCTATCTTCTGCATGAGGAAACTGAGGCTCCAGAGCACCCCAGAACAAGGGACGTACCTCGGTGGGGGAACAGTTAGCTGGCATCCTCGCAGGGCCAAACCCTCCCTCTCTCTCCCTTCCAAAGGGGCGAGGACGCCACGGTGCGGGGTGGCTCTGGATACTTTCTTCTGGGAAATGGTTTTGGGCTTTTAGGAACATGGCAGGAAATCACATTAGCCACTCAGGCCTCTGAAGGGCTGGACCTAGGGAGGAGAGAGACAGGCGGCGGCGGGTACAGGGAAAGGAGCAGCGCACCTAGGTGGGTCTCTAAGCCCCTGTGGCAGACGTTACATTGAGGCTCCAGAAGACACGCACACATCAAAGCCTGTTTGGAGCTGGTACTTAATGTCCTCTTACTAAATTTCCCACAAATCCATGCTGAGAAGCCCCGGGGCACTAACAACATCTACAGAGCCAAGAATGGTGTGGATTCCAGCTTCATTTACAGGCCAAGGTGGGACCAGTGAGCTGAGGTGCAGGGAACCCCTTCTGTCCGGGCCAGCTACGCCTGGGTCGTTGGGTTTAGGAGGGGTCATTAACTTAAGCACCTACTATATCTGGGCACTCTGCCAGGTGCCTTGCCAACATCTTTGCTTTTCTTTCTCACAACAAGGCTTTGATACTGGTCCTCGTGTCCCTGTTTTCCCACTGAACACGCTGCATAATTGGCCCAAGCCAGCCAGCAAGCACTTGGAACCTGGGCTGGCTGGCTTGAAAGTCCTTCTTCTCCCTGCACCCGCAGCCTGCTTCTTGGGGGACACAGAGGGACTGATAACAGAAGTGCTCTCTGGGGAGTGTTCCTCTGTGCTGGCTCGAGGTCCTTGGAGGGCTTCTGTGGGGTGGGGGGCGGGCAGCGAGGGCTTTTCTCCATAGAGTCTGAAAGGGGAGAATGGGGGACAGAGGCGCGGTGCGGCTTCTGGCACTGTGGGGCCTGGATGGGGTCAAGCTCTGTCTCTCACTGCTGCACCACCCTGATGCAATCAGTAAAAGGAGGTCGGAGAAGACATCTGGAGGGACAGCAGTGCAACCCAAGACAGCACCAGAGACACCCCGAGAGATGTCCACTGCTGTGATGGGAACTGACCCTCCATGTGGAGGCACTGTGAGGTGTTCAGAAAATAAGGGCCCTGCTCTCAGGAGTGGGTTAGTGATGTTATTTTGGGAGCAGGCTCATTATTGCAGGAGCGGGTTTCTTATAAAAGCGAGGGGTCCCTGCTTGCCTTCTCTAGCCCTTTCTTTGCCCTTCTATCGCAGAATGATGCAGCAAGAAACCCTTATGAGATGCCAGCCACCCTCCACTCATCTTCCGGAGCCTCTGGAATCAGGAGTCAATAAACTATTCATTATAAATTCCCCAGTCTCAGGTATTCTGTTACAGCAGCACTAGGCACACTAAGCTGGTCACCAGCACCCTGAGAAAGGGATGCCTCCAGCGATATCCGCGAGAACAGCAAGTGACTCCAAGAAACAGCCACTAACAAGCAGAGATCTGACCAGCACTGTCTGGACACAGCAGTACCTTGAGAGACACACGACACACAGGGAGGTGCCAGTACTACCCCAGGAGAAAATCGGCAATACCCTGGTGGTCAGTAACACCCAGAGAGGACAGCCAGTTGCACCCCCAGGGATGGGAGTGACCCTCCCAAGATGCCCTGTAGCACCCAGAGACAGTCTGTGGCTTCCTAGAGGCAGCCAATAAGGAATGCAGAAGCAGCTGGATGCCAACCCCAGGGAGCTTGACGGCACTCAGTTCCCATCAGGTTGCAGATCTGAGACCAGCAGATACCTGAGGACGGCAGCACAAGGGAGCACCGAGCAGGGACTGCTGTGCTGTGCTCTCCACGACCAGACTCTGACAAGTGCTTGTTGCCCATCTTGTTCTGGACAGACTTTGCAAGAGACCACCTTGTCTCGACCGGCAGCGGTGTCAGACCTGTCCCAGTGCCGGCCACTACTGCTCCTTCCAGGTGATGTAGCCTCATCCCCCTCGTCCCTGCTCACCTACAGTCACTTCTCTCCCCCTGGGCTTCCTGAGCTGCTTCCCTTTCCCCACCAGCTGCCACCCAGCCTCTTGCTCCCCAAAGCAACATTCACATCCAGGAACTTGCAGAAGTCTTAGCCCCACTCCAGAGCCACAGGATTGGAATCCCCACTTTAGCAAAAAGTCCAGAAGGCTCCTAAGCACCATAGTGTTTCAGAAGCCCTAGTCCCACCAACACACCATCCCCAGCCCTGGTAACCTGGCCTGCAAACCCAGACCCCCAGGCTCCCTTTTATGTCCCCAAGATCAGCCTTTCGAGGTTATGCTCCAGACTCTGAGTCTTGCTCAGCAGAGTGTGGGGCAGGGGACACAGTGTGCAAGTATTGGGGGCGGGGGTAAGGGACAGTGGAGAGGGTCATTCAGTGGAGGAAGATAGCGTGTGCAAAATGCTGACATGGGAGGCAGGGCCTAGTACAGGGCAGTGCTGGGGGCTCTGCGCCATCCCTAGGCCAAGCCAGACAGGAATCAGGTTTCCCAGCTGGGGACCTGTCCCCTGATGGGCCTGGCTGTGGGCAGGTCTCCTGCCTCCCTGGCCTGCGGGCACTCTCACAAGTCCCATTTCACAGGCAGACTTCTGTAAACCCATTATCTGCAATGCCCCGGGGCACTGGTGCTTAATTAGGACCGAGCCCAGGCCCAGAGCTGAGAAACCTGCCACTCATCTAATTTGAAACCTTCCTCCAGGCAGCTCCCAGGCAGTGGGAGTCTTGGAATTTGGGATGGGCCAGTGAGGCTAGGGGCTGGCAGGGGGATGGCATTTTCACTAATTAAATCGATCAATTACACAGACTGTCTAGGTAACCGAGCCTGGGAAGGGATGGCAAAGTGGCAGAGGTGGGCCAGGTTGGGAGTGGGGGTCACTGTGCTGTCGAGGGGATGTGTGGCTGGCAGCCCCACCATGGCAGTAATCAGAGGAAGGGGTGCTCATGTTACCTGGGGCTTCCCCATCAATGACCCTCTGCCCCAGTGCACACGGCTGCCTCCTCTGACCTGCAGGGGAGATGAGAGGCAAGGATGGCAGGTGGATGGAGCACTCTCCATGGGGTAAGGCACCAGCCAACACTGCCTCCCACCTACTGGGGGCAAAGAGCTGAATTACTCTCAGCTCTTGTGGGGGACTGAGGTGAAGCTACTTGCTCAAGGTCACACAGCTTGGAAATGTTGGCAGCAGATGCCAAAGCCAAAACCGTCTGTCCCCAAAGCCCATGCTGTCCCATTACCTGCCAAAAAAGGGGCCTCATGAGAAGCACCATTCCCACTGCTTGTTCTCCTGCTCTGGATGGTGGAGAGAGGAGGACCCTGTCCCAGGCAGGGTGGGAGCTGCAGGACAGGTGACTCCTAGGAGTTAGGAGAAGGAAGGGCGGGGGCGGCTCACATACTGCCCTTAATACTTTGAAGGTGCTGGGGGGAAACGGGGTGGGTGCTGAGTGTCCCCCATCAGCCTATGAAACGGAAGGGGTGTAAGTTGGAACAGGAAAGATGGGAAACCTGAAGATCTGGCCCTGACAATCAGGAGGCTTGGCTGGAGAGAGGAGGCTGGGGGTGGTGGAGGCAATGCTGGTTCTGTCAGTGTGCCAGAAAGGCACAGATGCCCGCCCCCTGGGAGAGGCGTCTGTCGGATGGGTGGCAGGGCGGCTGGAGATGCACTGTCTGCCTCAGGCCCTCAGACCCCGCAGGGCTACCAGAGTGTCAGGTGGACTCAATGGGGGCCTGAAGACTTCCTGCCACACAATTCCTTCCCATCTGCACCCGTATTCCTTCTTGCACCTCCCCCACACCACTCTCTGTGGGCAGGCGCTGTCCTCCTAGGAGTCACCACAACACTGACCTGCTTTTCTGAGCACAGCCCCTTTTCCTTCCCTCCTCCCTCCTCCCTTTTGTGTCAGACAAAGACACCCCACCCCCATGTTCATGCCCACCCCGAGAGAAGTCCATCTCCTCTGGCCCGACTGTTTCCTAACCTGGACTCCACTTCCCTGCCTTAGCCCTGGGGGCAGCCCTCCACCAACCTCAGCACCGCCCAGGCGACTCCCAGTGGGGGTCTGACAATCAGGGCGCTGGGCAACCCAGCCCAACCTTGGTAGATCATATGGGCCAGCATGTGGGATCGGGGATACCCTCGCCCTCCGTGCCAAGGAAATTTACTGCCCTGCCAGGGCAGCACCGTGAAAGAGCTCGACATTCTTTTAGGCTAAGCACTGACAGGTCCTTGGCAGCTTCAGGAAGGAGACAGCCGCACCTCCATAGTTCAGTGACTTGAGGCCAAAGCACTCAGGGCCAGGATGGGGGGGCAACAGCTCTCCCTCCGTTTACCTGGCTTCACTCAAGAACCTGGCTCCTCAGAACAAGGAAAGGAGGTCCACTTCACCATTCTTATTCAATATAGTTCTTGAAATTTTAGCTACAGCAATTAGGCAAAAGAAAAAAATAAAAGGGATACATATAGGAAAGGAAGAAGTAAAATTATCCTTGCTTGCAGATGATATGATCCTATACTTAGAAGACCCTAAAGGCTCAACTGAAAGACTGTTAGAGCTGATAAAAGACTTCAGCAAGGTAACAGGATTTAAAATGAACATATGCACCAAGTACCTCTGCGGGCAGAAGAGACCCTGAACTCCAAAGCCTCAGGCTCCAGGCTCTGGCTCGCTCTGCCCTTTCCAGGTCTCGGTCTCCCCATCTGGAGGGAAATGATTTGCACCAGATCAGAGAGTCTCCTTTTGCCCCATGAGCAGGATTCCCTGGAGCACTTGTGAAAAATGCCAATTCCTAGGTCCTCCTTGGACACTTGGATCTATTGGGATTCAGGTGTAGTTCTGGAGCCTATATATGAATAAAGTTCTGGGTGATTTTTACTACCAGGCAGGTCAGGGAGCCCTGGGATGTGATAAAGGGTCTTCAAGGTCCTTTCTAACTTCTATCTTTTAGGTGATGAACTCCTCAGGACCACTCAGACCTGTCCCTCTTTCTCGCTCTGGAAGCCCTGGGCCCTGGCAGCCTGGGGTGTCTTCGCTTAGGCCCTTTGCTTTCTGCTCATTCGTTCTTCCAACCACGTGCCCCACCCCCAGTACTCAGGGAAAAGTGAGGTGCAGGTGTAGGGACCGGCAAGAGAGACCAAGAGTAGAGGCCTGTAAAAGCCAAACACTGAGAATAAAGGTTGGTTGAATAAGTTATGGTACCTCTGGACAGGGGCTATTATGCAAATGTAAAAAGGATGAAGATGATCTTCATGTACTGACATGGAACAATCTCCCAGACAGATGGCCACAAGAAAAAGGCAAGGTGTCAAGCATTCAGTATAAACCAAGAGTGTACATAATGACGTGTGCATGCAGAGGAACTGGCAAGGCGGCTGCCTCTGTGTCTGTCCCCAGTGGCTGGGGACGGGGTGGGAAGGAGACATCTCACTGTACTCCTGTTTGTACCTTTTGAATTGTGCAGTATGTGTAAGCAGTATCTACTAAAAAGTGTTTAAATTTTTCAAAAGCTCTCTAAGGCTTTCTCAAACGGCACTACGATCCCCGCTTCTATCTTGCTTCTGACACAGCAGACTGGTCCTTGTTATCTCTCTCAGGTGCATGAGGGGGACACAGGCAAGGACCCTGCCACTGTGTCTGGCCTGACTGCCCCACACCTAGAGCAGGCAGCTTCTGAGAAGTGCAGGTGGAAGGAAGTGAGGAACTGGGGCCGGACTGGCCTGCCGCCACCCACCCGCAGCTCCCACTGGCTTCCACAGAGCAGGGCCTCCATGTCAGCCTCTGTTCACCATCCCCAGCTGGCCACTCTGCAGGCAGCCAGCCAGCGGGTGCTGGGGTGCTGGCCCAGCCCTTGTGTGGTGACCTGCTGAACTTAGCTCACCTCCTCATTGAGGATCTCCTGGCACTCGGAGTAATTCACACGCGCAGCCCAGCTGCCATTGGCCAGGCACTCCCGGTAGCCGTTGTCTGGAAAAAAGAAGTCACGTGAGAGAACAGTGGCCTGGTGTGTCTGTCCACCATCTGTCCATCTGGGCCAGCATGGGGCTGCTAGCTGGGGTTCTGGATGGAAACTGGGAGAGGGGCTCTTCACCACTCTTCTTTCCTGCCTCTTTCACCCACTGGCCCCTCCACAGGGCGACAGCAGCTGTCCTAACACTTGCTGGAGGTGAGGCACGGCTCTGCCCACCACTGCATGATCATGACTTTGCACCAGGTGTGGTCCGGCTGGTTTAGCTGCCTGGACTGCCTCTCCATCGACCTTCTGTGGTGCCAGATCGCATGGTGGGTGCTCTTCCGAGATGCTCCTGTTTGGGGTTCCACATATCAGCTAAAAAGAATGAAATCCCATGAGCCAATGCTCACACGGCTGGTGTGAGGACCTGGATTGGGCCTGCTACAACTGTTCCTGGCCCGGCCCACAGCACTGGGGGAAGAAGGCAGAACACTAGCCTAAAGAAGGTGGGGGTCTGTGTAGCTATCAGCCGGGACTGCAGCTGAAAGCTATCACTTTTTAAGGAGATGGGGAAGGGCCCTGTGGGCTGCACCACCTGGATCTCGGCTCTGGGATTGGCAGAGACACCTGAATGATCTCTCTCACCTGCTTTCCTGCTGACTCCCCGGGGCACCAGGGCCCTGAAATCTCGTAGGGAAGATACCATCAGCGTGGGAGCTGCCTCTCCACTGGCAGCATCGGGACCAGGGGTTGGGTGAGGAGTCAGAGGGGCTGATGCTGTCTCCACGACAGGCAGCCATGGCCTGGCCTCCAGAGCTGAAGGGCTGCAGCCTCCGCTCTGACCAAGGAAGCTGCTGTGGCTGAAACAAGCTGCTGAGGGGTGGGGGAGCTGGGATCTAGGACTTAAAGCTCTGCAAGGCCTCCTAGTGTGGCCCTGGGTCCCGGGTAAAGCTGAGCTCCGGACCTCTCCTAATTGCTAAGTGAGGATGAGGCTACCCAAATAAAAGTGCCTTGGGCCACTAGGAATATCTGCAAAGAAAGGAGCTTGGGGCAGACACCTGGTGGGAAGGGTCGGGGTGGGTGGTGGAGCTGTGTGCTGTTCCTGCCTTAAGAGAGGCAGCACAGCAGCATGAAGAGCGGGACCCCAGACCCATGTAGCCTGATCCAAATCCAGCTCTAGCTGTGTGACCTTGCGTAAGTCTCTTAACCTCTCAGCTTCCTTATCTGCAAGACAGAGGATCTTAATAAAGACACCTACCTCACTGATTCAGTATTTTTAGTTAATATGTGCATAGTGCTTAGAACTGTACCTGGCATATGGTGTTAGACGTTATGTTTATTATTATTATTTTAGAGCTGTATTTATATAATCTTACATAACACACAGCACATGTCACTTGTCCCGCCCAGAAGAGGTGCAGGTGGAGATTATGGAGGAGTCCCCTTTGCTCAATGACCACCTTTGGCACTCCCCCAACCCCAGCCACCCCAGGCAGAAGGCTTTGACTGGAGGGAGGAGGTCCTGAAGAAAAACAGGTCCAACACTGGGAGTTGTTGCCAGGGAGGATTCGACCTCCTTGTCTCTAATTGCTGAGCTGAGCAGTCCTCCCAAAGAACCATGGGAAAGTGGATATTTTTGGAAATAATTCCCATCCTTTTGAAGATCTGATGCAGCAGGAGGGAGGGCATTAAGGAGAAGCCTAGAAGTCCTGGCAACACCTCATCAGTAAATGAATTAATTAGTGCCTAATGATTAGGTACGGCTCTGGTTCCCACCCCCACCCATGGCACTGGCATGGGCCACCTGTAGGGGGGTCCTCCAGCCTGAAATGCTGACCCCACGTCAAGGGACCGGCACTGCAGCTTCTTTCCTGAGATCCCGGAAGAAGGAGCAAGGGAATCTAGAGGGCACCCACCTATCCTGCAGGGGGAGAAACTGAAACCCAGGACAGATATTGCTAGGCTAGAACCCAGGACTCCTGGCTCCCTTGAATGTCAGCCCGGCAAGTTTAGTAGCACACATCTAGGCACTAAGACCTGACGACATTTATTTGAGGTGTGTGGCAGTGACCCTTGGCTCCCCACGTTCTGACTCTGCCTCCAAGCTTTGTGACCTTGAGCAGGTTATTCACTTCTCTATGCTTCCATTTCCTTATTGTAAAATGAGCCCTATGAAATCAGAAGCTGCCTGACTGTACACCCCGAACTCTCCCCACATTCCTCCCAGCCATTTTTCTCCTTCCTAGTCCCTCCCACCACCAGACCAACATGAAGCTGCTCAGGGGAGGGCTATGATCACCTTCCTGGGTCCTACCACCTCTCCTTGACTGCAGCCCCCAACCATAACTCTTTAATACATCTGGTAAAGGGATGAGGGGTAGGAGGACTTTGGAAGTTTTGAGCTGGAAGAAGATTTAGAAAGCAGGTCACCCAGGCCTCTTGATCCTCAGCTGAGGGGCCAGAGGATCATAAGCATCGAAAATGTGCTGAGGTCATGCAGTGAGGCTTGAACACACAGAGTCTCAGAATGGAACACTTGGTGTCCGTGGTCTCTATTGGCACCCCCTTGGGACTCTGGGCTCAGCCCACTGCACCTCCAGGCCTACAAGAGGAGCCCAGCTCCACCCTCCCTTGGTGGGGTATGGCCCCTGGCCTGCAGCTGTTACTGTCTTGATAAGCAGGGACCTGAGTCATTGGCAGGAGAGAGCAAATTAATTCTGAGGGCAGCAGGTGCTGTGGCATGGAGCTGCAAAGCCCGACATGAAGGCTCGGGGCCTGGGGAGCGAGGTGTTTATGTGGGGATCGAGTGTCTGCACAGTGCTGGGTCAGCCCTGCCCCTCCCCAGCCTCAGCCTACCTGTGGACCTGAGATGCAAGTCAAGCTCCCTGCTATGGATCTAAAAGTCTGGGTACCCATTCCTGGCCAGAGGGCCCTGGGCAGGACTCGGCACCTCTCACTGGGGCTGTTCTGAGGATTCCTACCTTAGCTCATGGAGTCGTTATAGGCTCAAACAGAGCAATCCAAAGCTTGTCAACTACAGAAGAAAATGCCAGACTTTCCTCCAGTTTCACCCTTTACCAGCTGGTGCCTTCAGCAAGTTCCCTAACCTCTTTGAGCCCTAGAGGCTCAGTTACACAGCAGGAGATAGGGTCCTCCAGGGCACTGTGGGAATCAGCAGGAACCAGCACAGAGCCCAGCAGAGCACGGAGCTAGCCTTTGGCCAACAGTGGCCGAACCAGTGACAGGTATATTTATTATTGTTGTCGGCATTGTGCTTTTGTTTCATCCCCCACCTATGAGCTTTCCCAATCCCACCCACTTCCCAGCAGATGGCCCACCCGCTACCTTTCCCCTTACTTGTGGTATTGTAGCGGACACCGTAGAAAAAGGCAGGGCAGGGCCGAACCACCAACTTCCCTGCAGGGCTCCGGGGCCAGCAGGTGCCAATGAGGTCCACAGAGGCATTGCACTGCAGTCCTGAGACAGAGATGGCTGGTGAGGCAGAACAAGGTCCCACCCCAAGGCCCAGGCAGGTGGAGAACACTTGAGATTCCTTCCCACCTCCCGCTGGCTCACACTCACATACCACGTATGGAAGGGCAAAAGTAATGGTCATTCTACGCAAAGGAGACACCAGGGGAAGGAATCTGAATTTGATGCTAGGCACCAGGGAACCAATGTGGGTTACAGAGCAGAGACGGAACAGAGGTGACTGGAGGAGGTGTTGAAAGCCAAGATTCTGGCTGGCAGTTGCAGGAAGGCTGGGCATGCTTTGAGTCCCCTGCTCTGCAGCCTGAGGACACTTCTCTTATGCCTTCTTTTGGCAACAGACTGGAGCCTGGGACAAACCAAAACAACCCCTGACCCAGACCCCTCACATGTCTCTGGAACCAAGCTGCCCCGCGCCATACTTACTGAGCATACACTGTGCTCTTGCCTGTGCTGGGACTTGGGAGAGGACCGGATCAGAAGGGGACCACAGGGGAAAAGTCACCTGCTGGGGGAGTAGGAAGGGCACTGAACTGTGGGAGCTTCTGCTGCTAATTTGTTGTGTGACAGTTCATGAGCCATTTGCCCTCTCTGGCCTCAGTGTCTTCATCTACAATAAAGTAAAGTAGTTGGCCTAGATCAGACCTTCTATTTTCAGTTCTGGAGATCAAACTCAGGGCTTTACCCATGCTAGGCCAGCACTCTACCACTGACTGATACTTCCAGCCCACGATCAGAAATTCTCAGTCCACTGAAAGCTTCATAGTAACCTGGGATATAGTGGAAAAATGTGGTGTATACATGTGTTTCCAATGGCGAAAGGGTCTCATGGTTTTTGTTCGACTCTAAAAGGGATTTGCAATTCTAAAGAGATGTAAACAGTTGAACTAGAAAGAGGAGACCAATGGACTAATGGCCCCTTCAAATATTAATATTTTCCCTTATATAAAGAGCTTTTTGGAGAGAGGGAGATGAGAAAGAGAGAGAGAGACCTAGTAACATCTCAGGAGGGCAGTGGGGAAATGGTCTCCATGTGTAGGGGCCAAGCACCCCACACAGTCCTGGCACATGGCTGTGGGGAGGGGGGATAATATTGTGACCTACACTCTGCTTTTTCAAAGCCCTTCTTCACTTAGTTGGTTGGATTCCCATTCACCCTGAAATGGCAATATCCCCATTACAGATGAGGAAATTGAGGCCCAGGGATGTTAAGTGACTTGTCTAAGGTCACAAGTCAAAGTGTGAAAGAACCAGGACTCACAGCAAGATGTTTCTGGCTCTAAATCAAGTGTTCTTTCTATCATACCATAGCATGTGGCAGTAAAGGCTGGGGGAGGTCAAGGAGGCAGGAATATCTATTGAGGACTAGCTGGGTGCCAGTCTCGTGCCAGGTGCTTTATGTAATGATGCCATCTTGCTCCTAGGCTGCCTCACTCACAATATCTACTGAGCCAGGTACTGGGCAGTTACATGGGCTGTCACGTGTGGCAGTATCTGGACCTTGCCTAACACATCCACTCAGAACAGCATCTGCTCTCCCTTCCTTCCCTGGACAGTCCCCCAGGTACCCTTCTGCAAAGAACAGGGTCAGCAAAGGACTGGTGTCCAGAGAACAAGGCAGGTGCCACCCAAGGAGCCGATACCAGGCCTGGCCAAACCCACTGCTCTCAAGGACCCCAACCAGAGCCCTACCTCCACCCACCGCTGGTCCTGGGAAATGGGGGTCCACGTGGCAGTGATTAAGACCTCAAGGAAGAAGAGGGAGAGGGAGAGGAAAAAAGGAGGGAGGAGGCGGGGCTTGTCTGTGTTCTTGAGCCAATTCCAGGTTACCGACGCCTTCTGCCAGGACTGGACACTGGGAACGGTGAACAATCTGTGCTCCTAATCTGTGGTATGGATTCAGTTGCATCTACTATAGATCTTACACAACTTGCCAGTGTGGGTGTTAATTCTCCCTATTTGACAGGTAAGGAAATTGAGGCCTGGGTAAACAGATGGCTTACTGGACTTCGGATACTTGGTATTCCGAGGCAGAAGTGACCCCACCCTGGGCAGCTGCCCGTGACATCTTTCGATCGCACGGATCTCTGTCTCCCATCCCGGCCCCCCCCCCGCCACTGCCACTCACAGGAGGCTGCGTGGAGAAAAGTACCCGGGAACCCAGCGCGGGATGAGACCTTTACATTTAGAGCCCAGGAAAATCCTGGAGGGATTGAAAGACGGAAAGAAAGGAAAGAGATGCAAAAGCAGAAAAGAGCTGCTAAATGAAAGGGGCCAGGAGGCAGACGCTGGTTCCTCCAGAGTAAGAACAGCGCTCCACCTGCCGGCCGGGGCTGGGTGGGCAGAGAGGGGCGTGGCCAGAGCCTGGGGAGCCAATCAGGAGCGGCAACTGACGGCGGCACTCGCCGCCGAAGGTGAGCTAAGCCGGGGGCGGGGGGGGGGGGTCAGCCCTGTAGTTTTAGGCAGCAGGCGAGGAGGAAGAGGCCGCGAGAGAAAAGCAGGGGAAGGAAGGGCGGAAGAGGCAGGAAGGGGAGCCCGGAAGTGGAGGGCAGTGAGGAAGTGCTGCCCACTAGCACGGCTGCTTCCAGCGTCCGAGGAGGACAGTGGGGGTCCCTGGGAACCGGCAGAGGCGTGGCCTCCGAAGGGGCAGCTTAGAGGACGTGAGAACAGCCTGCCCAACCCCACTACGTACCAGGCACTGCGAAGGGCCTTTTGCATTAAGAAGTTTATACCATTCATTCACTCCATACAGCTCTTTGAGGAGGAGAAGAGGGATGGGGAGGGAAGGAGGGCAAGGAGAAGTGGGCAAGGAGAGCGAGGGGAGAGAAAACAGACAAAAGGACACTAAAGACAAGACAGGGAGAAGCCACGAGGAGGCACAGAGAATGATGATTTCCGAGGACGGGGTGGGTGCGGATCTTCCACCGGGAAAGGGAGGAGGCAGCAAGGGAGTTTCTGTGTCGCAGACCGGAGGTCAGAAAGACCTCGAGGTCAGGACGGCTGGAATCGGATTCTTGGGCCAACATCCCTCCGGGGTCCACTGCTACGGAGTCCCAGCCTCGTCTGCTGTCCTGGGGTGCTGTTTCCCCGCGTGGATATCACGGTTCACGACTGATGAGCAATTTGGAGCAGAAAAGGCAGCCTTGCAACTACCTAGGCAAGGGGCCTCCGCAGTCCTTGGCAGCGCCCAGCGCCCGGCGAGCTGCGTCTGGAGCCGACTCTAGCTACGGCTCCCAGCCCCGCAGCGCCCCTCTGGTCAGTTACGGTACGGAAGAGGCTGAGTTTACTTCTTTGAACTACCCTGCATTCCACAAGCACTTACCGCCTAAGAAAGGTTAGGGGCTGGAGATACAAAAATGAATAAAATACATCCCCTGCCCTCTTGGTGCTTCCATTCTAGTGGAGGAGACAGTAAGAAAGCACACAAACAGGCATATATGTTAACTAGAGAGAAATGCCGCGGAAAAACTAAGCAATAAAGATTGACTGGAGAGCTATTTTAATTTGGTCTTTCTCTAAAACACTAACATTTAATCAGAGAGCCGGCATGGACAGGGTAGAAGAGGGAAGGCAAAAAGCTCTGGCCTTTGCTTGGCACCTCATGGTTGGGCAGAAAAGAAAGATGCTTTGTAGGGTGTGAGGTTCATCGGGACAAGTGGATGGGAGGCCACAGACCCTCTTGTCCTGTGGTTTGTGCACTCTTCTCCAATTTTGCATTCCTAACACTCAATGCTAAGCACATAGCAGGTGCTGAGGAAAACTCGGGGCCATGTACAGATCCAGTATGGGTATGAGAAACTGTGGAGAAGGGGGACACTGTGCCCTCAATGGCCCTGGAACTCCACATATGTCTTGGTAACCACATGATGTGATACTGGTGGTGAGTCCGAAATCAGGCCTATTTAGCTCAAATGTTGGAGCCAGCGCTCCAAGTAACCATGTACACTCTGCAAGTTATTTAACCTCTGAACCTGAGGTTCTTGCTTTGTAAAATGAGGATAAAAATTTTTCCTGACTATATTGTTGTGACGACTGAAGGAGAGTAAGCACTTAGGATGGTGTCTAACACAGAGTGGGCAGTAAATAAATATTAACTATTATAATCATTCACTACCATAAGACCCGAGATGGGAACTAATGACTCTAGGTCCTTGTTAACTCTAAGTCCACTTGTCTGTGTGCGATGTTTTTAGCCAGTAATGTTATTAGAACCTGGCATTGTCATACTTGTGCCACGATTTTATGAGTCAAATATCTGCAACCTGCCACATGATGGGACCTCGGCCCTGAGGACCCAGCCTCTCTCTTCTCCTGGCAGGAGGCATGTACAGAGGGCCCCAGAGGTCCTGGCTTAGTGCCAGCTGCCCTGGCCAGACGCCCACCCATCTGTCCCAGCCCGTCGGCACCACCCTCACCATCTGTCTCTGCCATTGCCCACAGATCTGTGTAGGTCTCAGACGGCAAAGAGCCCATTATTAGAGGCTGTTGTGGAGGGTGATGGATTGTGTGCCATGAAGCCAGGTGGGTTGGGCTCAGGGTGGGAGCACCCAGTACAAATCACCAGGCAATGAATGCCATTCATCAGGGCTTGCTGCCTCAAAGGGCAGGTGACACTTGCACGAGCACTTGGATATCACTTCTCTTGAACACAACAAGCAAATTAATGGAACCTGAGCTGCCCGAGGCATGGGGATCTCAGGGTGGGGCCTTCTCTCTGGTCTCCTTGCTCCCCATCTTTCTCTTCCAGAACTCCGGACTGGCTGAGAACATACTTCCCACTCACCACAGCCCAGTTTAGCCAGCGTTGCAGCTGATGCTTCTGGCACCCAGCATCTCCCCAGGCTTACTGTTCCCCCTCCTCTGGTTCTTCCACAAAACCCACCTACTAATCTTTGGTTGACCCTTCATTTTGCTTGTTTGCTTTTGTGCTACTAGGGACTGAATCCAGCTCTACACTGAGCCACATCCCTAGCACACCCCCTTTTAAAATCTTGAGACAGGGTCCTACTAGGTTGCTAAGTTTCCCAGGCTGGGCTCAAACTTGGGATCCGCCTACCCCAGCCTTCCAAAGGGCTGGGACCACCCCTGCTTCAGGTCAGAGTACTGGATCTTCTTTGAAAGCCTTCATAGTCTCTTTTAAGATTCAACCTGAAAACTCCTCCTTCAAGAAGCCTTCTTAGATTTGTAACACTCCTATTCTACCTCCCTGTCACCTCCACTGTTATGAGCAGTTTGTGGCTAGTACCCTCCCTTTTTTCCAGTTAAAAAGGAAGCATTCGAAAAGCTTTCCTACGTTGCCTACTATGATTATACCCAGTTGTGGCTGGCACTCTGCAGTTCGTGAATGAGCCATAAAACTCAGTACATTTATCCTATGACAGATCCTTAAGGCAAGTATCACCCCCCCCCCACTTCACAGCTGGGCAAAGTGAAGCCAAAAGGGGTTGAGGACATGTTCATCCGTGTGGCTTATAGTTCCTTCCCCCCACCTAGCCAGACACCCCTGAGCACCCACTGTGAGCCAGCACAGGAAGCCAGCCTGCCTTGTGCAAGCCCCATGCTCATTCCTCCCCTCTCCCCCACGCAATTAGCAGGCAAAGGAGAACAAATCACCTTCTTCAAAGAGAATAAACCACCTCAGAACACCAAGCCTCCCAAGGCCCTCAGGTGCAAGGTGACCCTCTACATTTTGCCAGACAACAGCTATTCCCAGGCCCAGAGTTAGGAAAAGCACGGCCTTGGGGATCCAGGGACCTAGATCGGGTCTCTGCCACTGTTTCATACTGTCCAAGTGGTTCTGGGAGTGTTATGTAGCTTTCCCATGCCTCAGTTTCCCCATCTGTGAAGATAAAATGATTATACAATACCACTTGGCACCAGGTCAAGTTACAGGTGTGAGTAATAGTTATTTTCATGGAGCATTTCATTTGGAGAGGTGTTGGGCATGGTATTTTAGAGCATGTCCAGCAGCTGGACATCCTATGCTTAACTCAGGAGCTCGAACTTTCTAGTGCCTTTCTGTGCCTCAGTTTCCTTATGTGTCAAATGAGGATAAACAGTACCCACCTCCGAAAGTCACTGTGCGAACTGAGTTCCCATAGCGCGAAGTCCTTGACTGGCACATGGTCAGCACCACACAGTGTGCCGCTCTGTGCACTTTTAGCAGCAGCAAACAGCAGGCTTTCTCCCTTGCCTGATGTCCCTAGCTCACAGCTCAGCAGCAGGGGCCGGAATACCCTCCCTGTGGCCCATCTTAAGCAAGAAGAATGACTTGTGGGCACACTTGCCGCGTGTACCTCCTGTGCCCATGGCAGAGGCTGCTGGCTGGTCATAGTTCTCTTTCCCACCAAATTTGCACCCAACTTTAGGCTCCTTCTCAGCATAGTACTCTGTGGCAAAATGACAAATTTCTTGGAGCCCTGGAGGGGAATTCTCCCTGCTATCCCTGCAACAGGGCATGGTTCTATTTGTGCTATCTATTCTGTCTGTGCTGTCCCTCCCACAGGGGCAGGGGACACTTCAATGACCTGGCATCTTTCAGGAGGAGTAGGGGACTCACCAGAGATGTTGCTGGCCAGGGAAAGGCTCTCGCAGTGTTGATCCTGGAGGGAGGTGGAGACAGGGTTCAACCCCAGGAGGAGAAGGGCCTGTGGGCACAGGGAGGTGAGCGACATGGTGAGGCTGGGGCTCTGAGCAGTCTGGCCTGCTACCTTCTGCCTAAGTTCCCTTCCCCTTTCTGTGTTCAGTCTCTTGCCAGTGTCCCTGACCTCTTCTCTCCATGTCCTCTGGGCCTGGAGCTTCTGGAACTGCCCTGTTCACCAAGAGCCTGGAACAAGGCTGGTAAGAGAAGCAGCCCCAGCAACTAGGGCAGAGGACTTTTATTCGTGGTGAGGGTCCTCTAGTGAGGCTCTGCTGGAGGAAGCCATGTCCATCACATGGATCCCAAGTATGGCCAGTCAGTGTCTCAATCCACACACATGCACACATCCATACACACATCCCTCCACCCCCGTCTGTGAGCACCAAGGGCCCCGTCCCTCCAGAGCTGAGGGTGCTTCATCCCCACCTGCTACATTACTACTGATTGCGTCTCACTGTATATCCAGCCCTTTCACCCTGTGGTGGCTCCATTCTCCCTTGGGCCAGTGTGGCAGATGAGGAAACTTAGGCATAGAGAAGTGAAGGGAGGAACGCGCCTGGAAGCATGGTTGCCCTATTCCAGGGAGAACCTTCACCCTTTAGCCCTCTGAGGGTTTCCTGTCACTCTCTTCCCAGAATTTCAGCTCAGTGGGGAGAAAGGTGGCATAGGCTTGCCAGCTGGAGGTCAGCCTCTTTTCAACTAACACCCTACGCAACCACTGCATCCCTTCCCTCAGAGTCACCACCCTCTGCATGGATTTAGAGTCTAGACTCTAGATGCACCTAGCATCTAGCTGTGGTTCTGCTGTACAGCCTTGGGCAGGTTCCTTGACCTCTCTGTGCCTCAATATTCTCATCTGTAAAAACAAGTGTCATCCTCCTCCCCCCAGACTTACGTGTGCCTTGAGGGCAGGGATTTGGTTATTTCTTTCCACTTTGCTGAGTTTGAGTGCCTATTGTAGACCTTTGTGTTTCGGGTCAATTGATTGACTTGAATTTAGTGGTTGTTATTTAGTTGTGAGTGGTAGGACAGTTGACTGTTTCTCTCGGGACCGCATTTGCAAGAGATTAAGAAACATACAGAAGGTAGGTGAGGAGAGCATTGTAACCAGCCCCTCCAAGACATGGGTCCCGGGCACCGTGACCAGCAGAACCGGCCGGCAGGATGAGGTTGCTCCCCTCATCGCTGCCCCTGTTCTTTCTTCTGAGCCCCCTTCTTTGGGCCCCTCTGTCCAGATGTCTCAGCCCCAGCCCATTTGTGCACCAACTGCAAAAGTCACTGCAGAACTCAGACTGACATGCTGAGCACCAAAAGCCACTGGGAAAATGAGATCAGGAGAGAGGAGGGCCGTGTCCGAGTCCTGTGGTGAGCTGTCAGTCTAACTAAGGTCAGGCAAGTGTGGCCTTCACACATAACCCCACCTAGACTAAGATGAAGTGGGTGTAAAACTAAAGGGGTGTCGAAAATTTAGAAGTTCGGATCTGTGACATTTCATGTAATATTTTAATGCAATTTTTTAAAAAACCTAAATTAACATAAAAATTCATGATGAACAAAATATTAAAAACTTTAAATACATACATACATACAAACACATGCTCAGTTATAGTGCTGGACTGTACTGGGCTTGGAGCAAAAGGAAAAAAATCAGTAATAGTATTACTATATTGAGGTTACTGAGGTTTTGGCCCCTCCTAACTTCTGTGCTTGAGGAGACTGCCTACTCACGTCACCTTGGTCCTGGCCCTGCTCACAGCCCTCTTCCACTGCCAGCCCGTGGCTGTCCCTGCCCTCTTCTCCTGGTCCCTCCCTGCTTGTCCTCTCTGGACCTCAGCATCTGCCCCATCCTTGGAAGGAAACTGCCATCTCTTCTCTTCCAGAGGCCAGCCTTCTGTGCGCACCTGCCAGGACCGTCCTTCCCTGCTCCCTCCCTTCAGCACCCTGCCCCCACTGGCACCAGCTACTTCCCCGCCACGAACCCACAATGAAGCCAGGCTCTGCTTGCCAGGTGTAGTGGAGCAGTCTCACTCCTGGGCAGTCAGGTCCCCCACCTTCTGCAAGAAGCCCCCCTGAGACTCACAGAACCACACTGTTCCCTCAGCGGCTGCCTCAGGCCTTAGCAGTGAAGGAGTCCGCTCCTTCACTGGCACACTCCTCTGGCCTCTCAGAGCTGTCTCTCTGCTCTCATAGGACAAATCTCCAGGTTCCCAAGCAGTGCCCAGCCCCACACCACCGCCCTATGCTCAGCACAAGGGACAGTCCCCAAATCACCCCGGGGTCAGCTAACTCGATCGTGGGCCTCAAGAGTGATTAACACAAACCCATTCATTTCTCTGGTCCCAAGAAACTTCCAACACTATTAATCAGTAATTAAACTCCAATATCCAAAGAGGAAGAGAAACATCTTTACCGTCATTTCTCAATGCAAACACAGAAGTAGAGAGAGGAAGAAGCCACCAGGCCAGACGTGAGCCTGTCAGCAGGGAACAGCATCCTTGTGACAAAGCTGTATTGCTCATTCAGCAATCAGGAGGACCCAGGCTCTGCTCTCTCCCCAGAGATGAGCAGCCTGGCTGTTATGGCCAGAGGCCCTTTCTAGAAGGAGACTGTATCCTGCTTTTAGCTCCTCCCGCCCACCCACTTCACTTCCCAACACACACACACACACACACACACACACACACAAATGCACAGAAACAAGTCGCTCAGCCACATGAAAATTAAAGAAACTAGAAACACCCTCTTGGAAAATAGCAGCCTTCTGCCTGACATTCCACCATTATTCATCTATCTTTAAACCTCCATTCGTGTGCCTCTCTTCCGGCTCCTCTTTGAAGTCATATCATGTTCTGGTCCCATCTAGTAACTCGGCACACTGGCCCTCCTGCGTCTGTTTATCTTTGTCTCTGGGGCTTTTGCCTCCTACCCAGGGCCCTGCCCTATCTCTATACCTGGTGAACTCTGCATTTTTCAGAAACCAGGTCCAGGGTCCCTCCCCAATCCTCCGAAGCAAAGTTACTCAGTTTCCTCATCAATGTGCCCCTAATCCCCAGAGTGCCTTATACGTGCGCTGCACCCTGTGTTCAGGAGTCTCACATTTGGAGGTTGGACTAGTCCCAGTTCAGTACCAAGCACCCATGACCCAAGGCTCCAATTAAATGACAGATATACAGGCCAGAAGTTCTGTTCTTGAATCTTAATGTCCTGGGGTCACAGAAGAGCAGAACAAATCTAGAGTCATGATAAAATCAAACCAAATGCCACAGGGTACAGGGTCTGTCTGTCCCTGCTTGTCTGTACCCCAAAGCTTCCATCTTCTTTTCAGATATGCTGGTTCACAGAGCCATTTTCTATCCACAGAGAGTCTGTGTTGCATTATGCAAAGGAAAATGCTTCTTAAAATTCCCACACCAACCTTTTCTCTCTGGAAAGGTGCCCCACCCCATTGCTCTGAAAAAGATTTGTAAAGGCTTCAGGTTATTCCCAAATCACACTTCCAGGAAAGTCCAGAGTTTTCCTGTATGTTTCTTCCCATTGACTGCTGATCTCCTTGGCATTCACTGCAGTTTTGTATCTCCATCAAAAGGCAACTACTGCGCCAGCAGGAACTGGTCCCCTCAGTTCCCAGGATATGATTTGTTTCCTCTTAAAAGAGAGGACACAAAAACACAAGGGGGGGCAGTGTAAACTTTCTGAATTAAATGCAGGTGTTTGTAATAAAACCATTTTTCTGGACAGGGTTCATCATTTTCTCTACTTTTCTCTTTCTCCACATTTTCTCTGCTTTCCTAGAGAGGATTCTGCAAGGTCTAGAACCCAAAATGAGAGAACCACGGCCAGAATGCATGGTGAGAGGGTCACATTCAAGGTCCTGGCCTCCATCAAACTGGACTCTTTTAAATTAAATCAAAGTGCTTTGGGCCTAAGAACACTATTTCTTTGGACTCCCTCCACTGGCTTTTCCACTTTGTCATTAGCTGTAGCTACTAGTCATCTTTTCAGGACTGTATCTGACGAACCAATTTTCAGGGCTTCATGAGATTTGCCATTTTCCAACTAGTGGGGAAACCACAACGGCACTGAGGAGGTGAAGCTGGCAGAGGACTAGGTTCAGTCAGGAGCTAACATCCCAACTCTGTACCCCAGCCTGGCAGCCCCAAAGCCCCAAATAAAACTTCTGTCTTCTTACATCTCTCCAAACTTTGAAGGTTAAATCTGAGGACAAGGCTGTGCTGCAGTTCAATGACAGGATGATCTAAAGTGATTGTCCTAAGGTACGACCTGACCTGGACACAGCACTGTGTGGCAGAAAACAAACCAGACAGGCCCCAGGGTCCCCATGTACAGCTGGGCCAGTTGAGGTGCCCAGGGGTCAAAGAGCAGCTGAGTGGAAACTGGGTCCATGTCTGCCCTTGGATGGGTAAAGTGGGGTGGGGTCTCCGGCAGCACAAGGCACAGACAGGAGGGACTCAGAGAGCACAGGGAAACTGCAGGGGAACCTGTGGATGGGTGGATGGGAGGGCTGGAGCCTGACAGCTGCCTGCCCCAGCCGCTGCCCCCCTCCTGCTTCCAGGCCAGCACAGAATGGAAGCTGCCATCCCAATTCCCAGTGTGACTCTGACATAAAGGTTAATCACACCCAGAAAATGCTTATTAGAGACCATAAATAACTACGTTGCTGAAGCTCGCTTTGGTCTTTAAAAGGTACAAAAGTGCAATTGCCTTTGGTGGGATGATACGGTGATTGACCTTTTGGGGAAGGACCCGAAAGGCCACAGGAAGAGGGAAGGTTGGCCCAAAGGCAGCTGGGGCTGTCCCTACCTCCCAAAAGTTCCCAAGGAACAAGGAGAGGGGCCACCTTCCTTCCCCTTTCCAAATTATCTCCCCTGCTCAGCTGGGGAGAGCCCAGAACTCTCAGGGGCAGGACTGAGCTGATCTTCTGGTAGCTGTGGGCTGTGGGTGCAGTTCTAGAAGGACCCTCGCAATTCCCCATGCTCCTGCTGAGTTCTGAGCCCAGTCTTGCCACAGACTCTGTGACTTTGGGTGAGTCACCTGGCCCTTGAGATGCCACCTCCTCTTCTATGAAGCATGGACAGCGAAGGCTTTCTTTCCCACCTCACAGGGATGTGGACTTCCCGGGGAAAGGAGGAAAGAGGTGCCTCTGAAACTTAACTTCCCTGTGAGTGTCAGCACGGTCCTTATCACCACTTGGCCCTGGGCCCCCAGCATCCTCCTCAGTCCAGAGGCTGCCCCTCCTGCACAGGCCCCAGGCCCCCCACCCCATCTGCTTTGCCTTCTCCATAAGTTGCCTTTCTGGAGAGGGTTTTCAGTGTAAAAGGAAGGTTTGGTTTTGTTTTTAAAATCACCAGACTTAGTGAGCTCTCTAGCCCCCTTGCTGTACCAGGATTCTGCATTCTAGGAGTCCAGGGCTGGTGGATGTGCCGGTACATGCCTGTAATCCCAATACCCTGAGAGGCTGAAGCAGGAGGATCTCAAGTTTGAACAGCTTGGGGAACTTAGCAATTTAATGAGATCCTGTCTCAAAAATAAACAAACAAATAAGAGCTGGAGATAGAACTCCATGTGAAGGCACTGAGTTTAATACTAGTATTGAAAAAAAAAAGAGTCTGGGGCTAAGTTGCTGATTGGACAAAAAAGAAAGGAATTCAGAGAAGGAAGAGGACAACATGCACAAACACACAAACACATGGTATATGAACACACACACACACAACAAGGATAATAGCATAGCAGGACGAGGTGAATAAAGCCAAGTGCAGGGTGCCCGTGGGGTTTCAGGCAGGGTCTGCATCATGTGACTATGGGGTGGACTTCCAGAGGGAAGTGAGCAGAAGATGGGCAGTATAGGTGTGGGCAGCCAGGCGAGAGAAAAAGCCTCTCAGTCAAGGGAGTAGGGGTTCCGAGTGTGCGGGTGGGGCTGGCCACCTTGTATCAGGGGCTGAGACACGACTGAGATGGAACCAGAAGGCCTGGACTGCCAAGGCGGCCTCCCGAGCAGCACGCTGTCAGAGCCCGTCAACCTCATCACTTGCAGGTGTGAAAACTGAGCCCTGGAGGGGGAACTTGAGTCTCTGCTCTGTGAGGCACCTCTGTAGGTCAAGGATAAAACTGGGCCTTGTTACCTTCCGTGGCCTAGGAGACCATGGGATCCTTGATTTGGGGCCTAGAGAGGCCGGACTCCCCTGTGTGAACCAAGTCCTGGCCCTCCCTAGTAACACCGTCCCGCTTCCGGTGAGGCTTCCCCAGCGCACACTGCCCCCTGCTGGCTGAGGTCCGGGTCCCAGCCCCTCTGCCTCTTCTGACTGCAATCAGGGGTAGCCTGTCCGCAACAAAGCTAAGAGAAGCAAATCTAGACGTGAAAGACAGAAGGGGGTCATAAATCACAATTTATTTACAAAGCTGGCTCCTGTTGCATTTAAAACTACGATCTAGTTTGCAGAAATAAAATATATGTGCAGCAACTCTTTAAAAACTGTCTCTGTAGTCACGGGCTGAGTGGATACAGGGAGGGCAGGGCCCATGTGCAGTGGGTCACACGATCTCCGCACAACACAGGGGTGCCAGGTGGTGGGGTCGGTCGGGGCTACGACAGCAAGCAATGCACAGCACAGATGAGGCCCTCAGGGGAGCGCTTTTACCTTTTTAGATAAACCAGCCGGGGCAGAAGTAGACCAGGGACAGAGGGCAGTGATGCCAGTGTCTTTCCCTAGGCCTCCTGACTGTGTAAGATTTTTTTTTTAGGTAATTTTTTTTTTTTTTTGTGGTGCCGGGAATCGAACTCAGGCCCTTGTGCTTACAAGGCAAGCACTCTAATCAGTGAGCTAAATTCCCAGCCCCTAGATTTTTGCCCCCAAAGCAGCCCCTTCATCCCATCCTGACCCAGACCGAGGACCCCTAAGTCTCTTTCTGTGACAGCCACAACCTGCCCCACCCCAAGTCAAAGAGCTTCACTTTCTCCAAAAGCAGGTGAGTAGTGAAACATTATTTCAGGCAGACGAGAAATATCTTATTGTTGCACTTAATGAACTTAAATTGCTGTTGTACAGAGAAGAAAAAAAGGATCGGAAAATCTGCCTACAGTTAAGGGAGGGGGCACACCCTGGGCGTTCCCCACCTCTAGGCCTTCTCTTGCAGCCCTGGGCTCAGGGTGTACCCTTCCCCCACCCCTGCTCCCTCCCCTTCTGCCAGCCAAGGCAGCCTCACAACAGGGCTGGACCTGTGGGTCACCTGCTTCACCCACCTCTGGCTCTGGAGTTTATGTCTGCCCTTTAAGGTTCCTAACACATCCCATTAGGGTTATAAAACTCTGAGAACAGGTCTGTGCTTGGCTATTTTTGTACCCTCAGTGAAGCCTGACATAGTTAGGCCCCATTACATGTGGGTGAATGAATACATAAGTCAATGAATGAACAGATGAGTTTACATTTTCTTACACCTTGGACCAGGGGGCCCAGTAAGGATTCCCACCGGCACATTTTGACGCTCACTTCTTTTCCTCCTCCCCTCCTTTCCTCCTGCCCCACCCAGGGCACCCTCCTCTTCCTGGTCTTTGCTTCCTGCACGACCATCTTGGCCTCCAGGAGGGTGTATGGAAGGAAAGAGTGCTTCGGGGTGGGGAGGGCAGGGCTGGGATCCTGTTCCAACTCTGATAAACTTGCTGGGCACTATGGGCCGGTCATTGCCTGCCCTCTCCCCACTTCAGTTTCCTCAAATGGGAAATGAGAAAGGTATTGTGTTCCAAGGGTTCCTTTCCAGGGCAGAACATGGCCTGGCTCCAGGGCTCACAGATGAGCAGGAATTCAGACATCTAACTTTTGGACCAGAGAAATCCATGCTCGAATCTCTTATCTGCACCTCCCTACTGTGTGACCTTAGGCAAATCACTTAAATTCGCATCTGTAAGTAGGGCTAATACCAATGACATATCTGCACTCCAATGCTCTTGTGCATATACCGCACAATCAAAAAACATGGGGCTGAATGCATGGTGAGCACAAAGAGTAGCCACCTCTGTTACCTGGCTCTATGAAAACTGTTTCCTTCCCTCCTTCCCAGCTCAGTCTTTCCGTCCCACAGTGCTCCCTGACTTGTCCCCTGGTCACCCCATTCCCCATCATCAGCCTGTTTCCAGGACCTGGTGACCACCTGAGAAGTGGCCTATGCACCACCCTGAGGTGGATCTAACAGGCGTGGAGGTGGCGGGCCCTGGAGCACTACTCACCTCTGCCGCCTTTTCTGCCTCTCATGCATTCATTCCCTCCCTTCTCGGTGTGATCTGAACACTGCCTCTCCCTGACTGCCTTCCTCTCTCCATATTTACCTCCTTCTTCTCTCAGTCTGCCCCTGATCCCTCCCCGCACCTCCTTCCTTCCTCCTCCCTTTCTCTCCTTCTCTCTCACTTTTCCCACTCTTTGTCCATTTCTTCCTTCCACTTTTACTGAATCCTTGCCCAATAGCAACTCTGAATTTTCTCATTCAACTCTCTCAGCCTCCCCGAAACTTGAAGCCTTTGCTATCTACTTCTGTACAAGTGACAAGCTGATGCACGTGGATATGGTAGCTTGCCCACAGTTGTTACCATGGTGACTGGCGGGGCGGGGCTGGAGTTGGGTCCCTCCCCCTGGCAGGACAGTTTCTTTCTTCTTTCTTCTCTCCCGCTCCACGCTCTTCTTCACAAGCTTGGCTCCTTTAAAAGTCAGGTAGGTCTGGGTTTCATTTGCCTCTTGACCTCTAGCTCCTGGCTGCAGCCTGGCTCCCTGAGAGTGAACAGTGGAAACTGGGGGATGGACATCGTAGGACCCTGTCAGCAGGGTGGACCTGGAAGAGCTAAGTTTGTTTCTCACAGGGGCTGGAAGCCTGGGCTGGGCTTGGGTCCTGTCCCTGGGAACCACAGCTCTGAGCTGTGAATGGCTCCCAGACACCTGGAAGCCTCCCTGAAGGGGGCAAGAAACAGAATAGAGGTGTCAGGACAGCCCCGGAGACACCAGCCACATAGGTGACACCACCAGTTGTGTTCTCCGCCAGCTGCTGGTAGTAAGTGTGTTGGGGCAAGGTGTTTGGTGTGGCAGCAGAAGGGTGTCCTTGCAGAAGCACCATTCAAAAGGGTTTGAAGAGGACCTGGAGGGAAGGTGAAATCATGAGAGGCTGGAAAGCAGGTTCCGTCTGACAGAAGAGGCTCAAGGGTTTGCAGCTGCCTTTCCTGGAGAAACCCCTGCCTGTCAAGGCCACGAAGGGGAGCAGAAAGGGCCTCTCACCCAAGCCCACTCAGCATAAAGATTTAGGGCAGAAGTTAGAAATAACCACTCTGGCCTGTTTCTTTGCCTATAAAAGTGAATCAGACAAATCCAGACCATGCTTGGCATCTGACCTGGGAGGAAGAAAATTCCATTTCTCAGGCCCCACCCTAGGGATGTAGGTTCTGTAGGCCCATGGGAAGCCCAGAAGTCCTGATATTTTTAATGCTCATCAGAACTGGGGATAGACTGAACTAGCCCAGTGGTCCTCAACTGGGGAGCCATTCTGCATCCCAGGGCACTGAACACAAATGAGGAGATATTTTTGGTGGCTGCCACAGATGGAGAGCTACTAGTATTTAGTGGGCGGAGGCCAGGGATGCTGCTTACCATCCTGCGATGCACAGGACAGCTGCTACGCCAGGAGCATCCCCCAATGTCAATAGTGCAGACCTTGGGAAACCCTGGGCAGACAGTCTCAATGTGCCAAAGGCGCACACCTGCCTCTCCATCTGGGGTGCGGGTGGGGAACGCAGAAAGAAGAAAGAACAGAAGGAGAAGGCTTCAAGATGGGAAGAGGCCCTGAGTTGCCCTACGTCTGGCAAATGCCCTGTGTGACCCTGAACAGTCATTTCCCATCTCCTGGCCTCAGTGTGAGGACAGGGGACTGATGGGAAGGACCCCTTCTGGCCAGCTGGGCAGATGGGAGGTCCTTTCTCCTGAGTGTCCTGGTCCTTCTCGGTCAGGGTGGGGTTACAGAGGAGACCAGGCAAGGTCAGGAAGGCTGGCCTGCTGGTGCAGGACAGGGAAAAGGGGTGGCAGCCTCTTCCTAGAGTGCCCCAGGGTCAATGCCTCAGAGGCAGGAGGCACAGCCTGTCCTGGACGCTGGGGAAGTTGGGTTCCTCCATCTTGGGTGAGCTGAAGGACAAGGGGTAGAACCAGGTTGGGGCTGAGTCATGGGAGCTTTGGATGAGCCCACCACAGAGGAAGGGCTTCCCCTGCCTCTCTAGGACCCTGCAACCCATGTATATCATTAGTCCTCTCCCCATCTTGGTGACAAAGTACAGGTTGATGAATGAGGAGGACAGGGGAAGGGCTCACCAGAACCTGCCCTCAGACCAGGAGGGTGTCCTCTGTTCTGGCCGCCAGTTCTTCCTACATCCAGCAGCCCAGACTCAGCAGCCAGGAAGAGCTGCAGCATCGCTCAGGTGCCTGCAATGGAGATGCACAGGGGCAAAGGGCATGGCAGGAGAGACAGACCCATGCAGAGTGAGCCAGGGACTCCAGGCCAGGAAGTCTGGTCCCAAAGGAGGGCTTTGGATGAGTGCTGCTCCAGGGGAAGTTGGGATGGTCAGACTGATTGGTTTGCCCACTGCAAACTGTTTGCTACTGGTTCACAAAAATTGAGAGTAAGCATTTGGAAACTTCGATGTGAGTTTGTCCTTGCTGTGACATCCAAGCAAGCTGTCAATAAACTCATCTCCTTGAACAGGGTCTAGACCGATTCGGATGTTGTCAGACTTGCAAGGTGAATCATGCAGTGCAGCCTGCTCAGGAGGACACAGGCCAGTCTGCCTCGGACTGGAAAATCCCCACCATCCTCCCACAGCTGGTTTGAGAAGACTGCATGAGCTGGAGGAGAGGGCGCCATGCTGGTCCTCAGGGACAGCTTGGCTCATGGGGGCAGGCTACTGATGGCTCGGCTTAGGGTCCAGGGCCGGAGTGTGGAGGGCACTGGGGTCAGGGGAGGGACCCACCCATGACAGCAGGTCTCTTCTTGGAGCTTCAGAGGGGGCAGGCTCGTCACCACACTAGCATTTTCTCCTTTGTTCTCCGTGTTGGTCCAATAAAGAGGACAAAAATGCTCAGAGAGGTTGTGTGACCTACCAAAAGTCACCATCCAGGAAGTGGCAGTCAGCTTCAATCCCATCAGCTTTAAGGACAGCACCCCTCTTTGGGGGTGCACATGAGCCCCACCACTCCTGGGCCCCATGTTTCACAGCCTGACAGCAGCATTCACAGTCAAGCCTGGAGCTGGCCATAGAGAGAAAGGACCCCAAAGGCTGCCCCCTGCTACCCAGAGAGAGCTGGAGGGTTTTGATGTGGCTTGAAGGACAAGACACCATGGAGAAGACACAAATGCTGGCGCCCTGGGCCACGTCTGCCTTGTGCAGCTACTCCTGCCCTGTAACTGGCAAAACCAGGGCAGTGAAAGGGAGGGAGCCCCAGGGTGCTATCAAGGCCTTCCTCCAGTTCCCCACCTGGGGACTAAAGCATCCCGCACCTGCTCTCCGAAGATCCCAGCTTCCAAGAAGTTTCTAGCCCCTCGGTTTTCTCGGCCTGGATCCTAACCTCGCTCTGGTGATTTCTCCCCAGCCCTTCCCAGAACCCCTCATGAAGGAAAATGCCGCCCTTCCTACTATGTGGACCAACATCCCCAGTGCCACGGAGACTGGGGATGGACTGCAGGCTGGGGCTGGAGTCTCTCAGTGGTGCCAAGGCACAGCCCTGCATCAGCCCAACAGCCCATGTGCAGAGAAGCTATCTGTCTAGCTTGTCATCTGTGTGGCTCCTCTCACCATAGCACCTCTGTGTTCATAGAAATTCAGTGGGAGTAGAAGCAGGGAGAGGCAGGCCTTCCATTAAAACCATTATATAGTGTGCACCTACTGTGTGCATAGTTCTGCACTAGGTGCTGAGCATGCAGAGTTTTTGCTTGCTTTTTTTATTTCTTAAAGGAGTCCTCCTGACCCATGCTGAGCTCAGAATCTATGGTGGGAATGAGGGCTCAGTTAGATGCAAGTGACCAGGTGTCCTTATGGAATCTAGTTGGTGTTTTGAGACTCCAGTGAAGAAATGTACTGGAAGGCTGAAGGTCTTATGTTGTTGGAGAGCTCAGGCTCTCCCACCAGCTGGTGGCTCACAGCAGGGCAGGGGACGAGGAGAAAGCAAAGGTACCTCAAAGACAGATGGGCTTAGACTGAAGGGCTACATGGAGGAGGGAGCAGGGATGGTTCTGGAAGACTTTGGTGGAGATGGCAGATGAAAACTGGTGCAGAGATGCGGGGACCAGGAGATGTCCCAGCAGGAGTGATAGTGTGGCCAAATGTGGGGAGGCAGAAATAAGTGTTCTGTTGGTATAAGAAGTGCTGGTGTAGGAGATCAGTGCAGTGCAGGCACAGAGCAGAGTCGAGGAGCAAGAGATTCAGGAGTGTCTGGATTTTCACCTCTACAGTGGAACAGGAGGATTCAGTGGGGTCACCCATTGTGTACCTGGCCAAGAGAAGAGAAGCTGGTGGCGCAAAGGGAATGGGCACAAGGAGGGCAGAGAAACCGGGTGTCCGACAAAGTCCAGGACACAGTGACCAGCTCCCTCCCCTGACCAGCCTCGCCCTGCCTGTCTGGCTTATGAAGCAGTGTCCCAGCTTCTAAGGCTGCCAGCAGGTGTGTATGTGGGGGGCTATCCAGCCTGCCAGCCACTCCCAGCGCTGACCCCATGGCTTCTGGGTGCCCAGCTGCCCCTCTGGGGTCAGCCCTCCTGTCCTGGTGTGGAGCTTGCAGATGACTACACCTGCTCATAGGTTTAACCGTGCTGAGAGGCTGAGAGGAAAGGCGAGGTGGCAAACAGTGGAGAGTAGCCTCCACGGGTGTGGCAGGTAGGGGGACACTATGACAACCACTGCCTAAGTGGCTCACTCTCCAGTGAGTGTGCACATGTATGCGCACGCCAGACAAACAGGTCGTCCAGTGGCAGCAGTTAGACGCAGGCAGCAGGCCCTGTTCCTTCTGCTCCCTGCTGCTTGGGTGGAGGCCCAGCCCTGGGGTGGCAGCGACGGAGTGAGGGATGGGGGATCCTTCCATGCCCTGCATCTGCAGCCTCTACATTACACAGTGGCCTGTGAGCAGCCCTCTCCTTGGAGACTCTTCCCATAGCTGAGGATGTTTCCAGACATGGGGAGAGGGATGGGGTGGGGGGGGTGTCTTGTGAGCGATGAAGAGAAGGAATTTCCAGGAAATGCCCTCTGCCTGGGGATTTCTCTCTCTCCACCAGCTTTAGCCAGTGGTCTCCATCTCTACATCACCTGTAATTTCCTGCTCTCTGTCAGTCTGTCTGAGGCCTGTGTCATCTATAATAAAACTGCCTCCCTGAGCGGTCCATGGGCACCCGGCTGGATTGCTGCTTCTGACAGTGGCATTGGGGCCTCAAGGGCACGTCAGCCTGAGCTGGGAGACTGTGTCTTAGACAGCCTGGACTTTCCCTCACCCCCTGCCCAGGCAACCGAACCCCTCCTGCCCTGGCTTTCTCTTACAATCTACACAGCTCAGGCGGCATTACAGGCCTCACTCTCTCTCCCCATCTCTGCCTGTCATGAGCTGCTCACTTCGCTATGTCCCCACGGTGGGAGGGGCTGCTCTGGGAACGGCTGGCACCTTTGGGCTCCACTGAGCTAGAAAAGGCCTTCTGGAGACCACTGAGACCTTGAAAGACCCTGTTGAGGCAGCTGAGAAAATAGAGAAGGATAAAAGGAGAATGCCCCTCATAGGTGGCACTGCTGCAGCCTTCTCTCCTCCTAGCCCTTCTCTCTCAGGCAGGGTGCCTTCCAGTTCTTTGGCTCTATATATCTGCCACTGACGCTGACCAATAAGCTGTCCCAATTCTCCTAAAGCTCCTGACCTCCCAGCACTGTAAAGCTTAATCAGGATTCTCTCTGCGCCTCCAGAGGGCCTCAACACCTCTTACCTGTCTGGAGGGTAGACTCAGAGCTGCCCACCAGCCTAGAGTAGTGGCCCCCTCCCTGAATCTTCAGCCACAAAACAGCTAAACTAGTCTGGCCGGTTTCCCTTCTGGGCTCTGGCCTAGGCTCGCCAGCTCAGACAAGACCTCCTGGAACCCGCTGACAGGTGAGGGGCAGGTATGAGCTCCACAAACTTTACCTCTTGGCACCTTGGGAGACTGCTCCCTGGGCCCAGCAGGGCTGGAGAGGAGGGAGGTGTGTGAAAGGCCTGTGTTTATAGTACAGAAAGAGCACCCATAAAGCATCCATAAATGTCTTCGTTTGTTCCCCCAACTGTTTTATGGCTGCTGGGTAGACAGCTGGCAAAGAACACATTTAACTAAAGCATTTGAATCCGTGATTCAGGGAACTGTACTCCAGACCAAAATCCTGACATGCCCATTTCACAGAAAAGGAAGCACTTGTCCCTATCCACAGCGACTCCCTCCTTCCCTCCCAGCCTGGCTGTCTGACAATGTTGAAACAGACACCATTTACTCTGAAAATAAGTAGTTAACTGTCTGTCGCCTAGTAGACTCCAGTTAGTTGCTTTCAAAATAATTGTTTGCATCGGTGAGTTAGTAATTTTCTATTACCCTCCCCACAGGTCTCTACTTTTACTGATGAATGTTTTCACATGCCAGAGATGTGCAGGGGACCAATGCAGGCACCTCTGCCCTCTGTCCTTTGAGCTCAGCTGTGGGCTGGTCATCCCATCCTTTCCCCAGGGACTGTGAAAGGCCCTCTCGGGCAGTAGGAGATCCTATATTACCAAGAACCCTTCCTCCACCCCCAGCTCCTCACCACTTCTTTTATTGGTCATTTGACTGAAGAAGAAACTGAGGTTCAGAATGATTAGTTAATTTGCTCTGAGCTTCATAGCAGAATCGGGATTCAAGCCTACACCTGCTTTACTTGTGGTTCCCACCAGCACATGACGATACTGCCTGCCACAGCAGGCCACTGAATACCACCTTGGGATGAAATGGGAGACAGCTGGCCAAGAGGGACAAACTGACAAACATTTTTAAAAAACAAACATTTTAAAAAGACTCAAAGAAATTACTTGCAAGGGACTCTACCGACACAGGCTCCCAAGAATCTAAGTAGACAGGAATCATTTGTGATCACCAAATTCATTCTTTGACTATAAGAGTGCAGCTAACATGCTCACCTGGCTGGACTTCCCAAATGGGCCCCCTTTCCTCTCTTTGTAGCCGTGAGTGGCCAGGGTGGAGGCAGAGCTGGGAGACATGGCCCAGCCCTCCTACCCCTGAGGAGGAGACAGGAAAGGCCCCAGTCCATGGTGGCCACCCTGCCCTTCCCGGCCGGCCGCAGTGCAGGAGCTGGGATTTCAGGGCTGAGCCTCCACTCTCCACCGAGTCTTCCGATCACTGGGGTGCTGCGCTGCCTGTTTGCTGCTTTCTCTTTTCTCTCTTAACCAGAGTGGGCTTAAGGGGGAGGTCTCATCTTTTCAGTCATAGTTGGCTCTTCTGCCAGGGTGGTTTAGGCATCTCTCAGCCTTCTCCACTTTGACATGACATCTGCATCCCGTGGGAGCAGCAAGAGGCTTGCTCCAATCGTACAACACTGAACAGAGGCAGCAACAGCACAGCCTTCCATCCAGTCCACAGACATGTGCAAGGGATTCATAGGCCCTGCGGTGCAGGGTGAAAAGCAGCTAGGGGCAACTGAGGCCCAGGGAATGTACTTAGGTGCAAGTACCATGTACCAAGGTCCTTCATCTGGGAATGGAATCAGTTGCACCCTGCTCTTGCTATGTAAGACTAGAGCCCTAAGGTCTCTTTGGAAACACAGCCCTTTCACAGTGACTTGAAAGATAACAGGGCGTCTAGTATGACGCTCCTGTTTACAGACACAGAAACTGCAGCGCACGGAGGGAAGGTGACCAGGCAGAAGTCATACAGCCAGTTGGAGACAGAGCTGAGACTAAAGTCAGGTTTGCTGACTCCCAGGCTGATAGACTTTCTGCTCCTTTAGCTGCTGAACTTATCAGCCTGTATCTACCTCCCCATCCACCTCTTCTAGGCCACACCGTGGGCAGAGCTCAGGCCCTGGGTTTGAAAGGAATCGTGGGCACTTGGGGAGGTGCCAAAGGGCACTTCGGACCTTCAAACTCCTGTGTGGCTGAACTCAGCTGGCTGTTGCTGTTCTCCAAGGAGCCAAATGTTAGAGAGGGTATGAAACGGATTTTCCACTTGAGCTCATCATCATAGGCTCAGGGTCAGTGTCCTGCTTTTCCATAATCTACATGCTCCTTCAGAAAGGACCAACGCCAGTCATGTCCCTCTCAGACGTGGCTATAGCAAATTCAAATGCTTGAGCCTGGTGTGGTGGCACACACCTGTAATCCCACCGCTCTGTGGGGCTGAGAGAGGAGGATCGCAAGATCAAGCCCAGCCTGGGCAATGCAGTAATTTAGTGAGACCCTGTCTCAAAAGTAAAAAATAAGAAAGGGCTGGGAATGTAGCTCAGTGTGAAAGTCCAGGTTCAATTTCCACGACTGAAAAAGATATTCTGAAATTATTAAAATGTATTTAAAAGTAACAAATTATGAAAAAGATATTCTGATAGCTGGAATCCCACCCACAGCAGCCCATGGCCCTACCTGGGTTCATTTTTTTGCCCTCCTCATGTCTCCTCAAAAAAATGGCTCCACATTGTTTTAGGAAAGAAGCAACTTGGAAATGGCCCAAATGTGCACCCATCTAAAGATGGTGAAATCTATCCACTCGCAGGCTGGGACAGTCTCCCCTGGAAGGCTCGGGAGTGACACAGGACAGACTTAGGCTGTGACACAGCAGTGAGAGGGGCGCCCAATGGCCACAGCTGTGCACACACCTGTGCTTGAGAAAAGGACCTGCGTGGAGTATTTCTAAAATGGCAATGGCAGTGTATGAGGAGAGTGAGATCAAAATAATTTCCCCTTCTGGTTTCCACACTTTGTTCAATGCTGCCAAGTTGCTTTTATAATGACAATATAGCAATAAAACCAGCTTCCTCAGAACATGCTCTCTGTTAAGAACCCCTGTAGGTCTGGCCTTCTCCACCCTCCAAGGTCACAGCCACCAGAACACAGGTCTCTCCCTTGGGTAACCAGGGAGCAGCAGCTGGGAGGGGTGACACAGGGTGCTAGATCCCCTGCCCCTCCCCTAGGGGGAGGGAAAATATTTTACCTGTCACCTCCTCGCCTGTGAACATGCACACACATCCTTTCCCCCTCATTGGTAGGCACACACTCTCACACATCCTAGTTCGCCCTCATACACATTCTCCCCCAATACTCTAACCAGTACAGGGCGAAGTCCACATGATAGTCCCAAGAGTGACTTCACTATAGTCCTTTCCCAACACTGACTCACTTGCAGGGATAGAGCTGGATTTTGGATTAATTCTAAATCATCTAGTTTCAGACTTTAGAGCTATGAGCTCTCATCTGGCAGGGATTCAGGGTGAGAATTAAGTGGCTTAGAATATTTCCTGGTAAAAGCTGGTGAACCAAGGCCTTAGATCAGAGTGCCTGGTTTTGAATGCTGGCTCCGCTACTCACTGGCTGTGTGGCCCTGAACAAGTTCTTGGGCTTCTCCGTGCCTCAGAAATAACTCATACTTCCTAGGCCTTTCCAAGAGCTAAATGACTTAATATTTACAAAGCAGCCAGACCAATGCCCAGTAATTTGTACATGGTATATAAATACTCCATTCACTCACTGCTCCTTGTTCATTCCTTTGTTTGAGACAAGGTCTCACTATGTATTCCAGGCTGGCTGCCAACCTGCAATCCTCTTGCCTCGGCCTCCTGGGTGCTGGGCTTACAGACATGCGCCACCATGCCCCACTCTTGTTCCTTATTTATTAGGCATTTACTGAGTTTATCAGGCCAGACATAAGGAGTACGCACTCCACTGTCTAGTAGAAATAACAAAACAAAAAACTTTTTTCATTTAGGAAAATGTAATAATTCTACCCAGATTTACACACAATTCTAAGAAAGGCCTGAGAAAGAACATTTATCTTTTCTATGTAAACATGGAAAAATTACCCACCGTTCAATCCTCTGAATCCAACTAAAAGAGTGAATTCTAACTGGTTATGAATTAAAACAAAGGTTCAGGGGCTGGGGATTTAGCTCAGTGGTTAGAGCGCTTGCCTCACAAGCACAAGTCCCTGAGTTTGATTCCCAACACCAATTAAAAAAAAAAAAGACAAAAGTTCAGTACACAGTAAGCCTTTGGAAAATATTCTCATTCAGTGCATCCCTCTAACCTCTCTGGGTATTTTCCGTCCTCCTTCTTTTGCTCATATCCTTGATCACGCAGAAAATAATCTAGGGGTCCAGTCCTCAGGTCACAGGGTGGGGAAGTGATGCCGGTTCAAGGTGATCAATCTTCCTGCTTTTCTATTTTTCATCTTAAAACAACCCATAAAAATTTGGAGAGGGTGGGAAACGCCCCTAATTGGTAGTCCCAACTGATGAACCAGCAGTGGCTGTGGTTTAACTAAACTGCTTTGTGAGCAGGTAAATGCACAGTTGGTTTAATACTGATGGAAAAATAAATGCAGCCATTCGTATCCCTCCCCCAAATGCACCCAAGTCTTTTGCATGTAATCACTTCTGAATGCCCTAAACTTAGCCCGGATCGTGTATCTCTGTGGCCCAGGCGGTTCATGCAGACCCTGCAGCCCCGAGATCTCGAGCTGATCCCGGCGGGAGCACGGCCAGGGGCTGCCCAGCGGCGACGCCGAGGCCCACCCCCGCCGGTGGCTGCCCGGGTACCCGAAGCTGCAAGCCCAAGCGCGCTGGGGTGCTCTCGGCGGCGCTCGCCGGTGGCGACTGTCCCCTGACTCCCTAACCCCTTCCCACTCGCAGGCAGCCCCCGCCGCCCCCAAACTTCATCTGGCACACGCTGCAAAGGCCGTCTGGCGACTTTCCTAAACTCCAGGCGCCGGAACCGCGTTCCCAGACCCGTGACAGGGGCGAGCGTTGCGTTGCCGGCCCGCAGGGCTCAGCGGATCGGCCCGGAGGAGCCGACTCCACCGGAGATCGCGATACGGACCGAAGGCTCGCAGGCGCGGAAGGCTTTTACGTCCCCGGACCTGAGGCTTTCGGTGGAGAAGGGGCAGGAAAGAGCGTCCAGGACCAAACGGAGGGAGGGGTGATCAGAGGGTGCCGGGGCGGGCTGGAGAAGCCACCTCCAAGAACCTCCAGTCCCGGACCGGGTCTGCGGGGAAGGGGTGGGAGGTGGAACCGCGCCTCGGCCCGAAGCCTGGAGAGATTCGCCACTCGGTGTCGGTGCCTGGGTGGGCGGACCCTTCCTCCGCCTGCATCCCGAGCAGCTTCGCCGCAACGGTTGCCTTTTTCCCTCGGAGTTCTCTCCCTTCCTCCGCACCCCCGCCCCAAGGGTCCAGGGAGAGAGAGTTAGGCGCCCCCTACGCCCCAGCCTCCCGAGACCGCGGGGCTCGCCGGCGCCCTTCCCCCATCGCGCCCGCAGCCCACGCCCGTCCCGCGCCGGCCGGGCTGGGGGCGCCCGCGCTCCGGGGCTGGCCCTCTTGCTCTTACCTTGACGAGCCGGAGCTGCGGGCGCCGTCCCATCCTCGGGCTCGCTCCGTTACGGTCCTGGGTGTCTGGATGCCTCGGACATCCCAGGGGGCCCGCCCGCGACTGCGGACTCGCGCGACGCCGGGTGGGCGCGAGGCTCCTCTTGCCGCTGCCTGGCCGCGAGTTGCCCAGCGTCGCACTCCCGGCCCCGCGGCTCGGCCAGGCGGGCTCCCGCTCGCCCTTCCCGGGCAAGTCTGGCCGCCGTTTCCCGACCCAGCCGGGCCCGCGGCTGCCTCTCGCCCGCCGGGAGCCCGCCTCGCCCCGCCGCTTCCCCCGCGGTCCGCCCGCTGCTGGCCTCGGGTCCCCGCCCCCTCGCGCGCGTCCCCTCCTCCTTCTCTTTCCCCTCCCCTCCCCTGAGTCTGTGCTCCGCGCGGCGCCCGCGGGTGCCTCTTCGTTCCCGCCCCCTCAGTCCCCGGCGCTTCTCCAGGCCGGCTCCCTGCGCTGACCCCCTTTCCCTGCGCCCGGGTTTGCGCAGTCCGCGGGGCGCGCCGGAGACCGTGGTGGCCGCGGTAGTTCGGGTAGAATCCGGCTGGGGGCAGGAAGCGGCGGGAGTGGAAGCTGCCTCCAGCCTCCCGCCGGGCTTGAGGTCTGGGCCGGGAGAGTCCGAGGGAGCTAGGGCACTTGGGGGATCAGGTGAATTCACGAGAGCGAGACTGTTGGGGGCTGGGGACTAGGGCGATCTCGACAGAGTGAAGCTGCCGCGGAAACCAGCTGAAGCTGGGAATTGCGTTTGGGCAGCTCCCTCCTTGCAGCTGGCCAGGAGGTCTCTGCCGCCCCCACTTCTGCCAGGCCTGGCCCGACCCCCAGCGCCTTTGGCATTGACATTCCCAGTGCGTGCTGAGACCCCAAAGCTCTGCGGAAGGGGCCCTTATTCATTCGTTTGGTTCGTTTGTTCATTCACTCATTTTACGAACTGAGCACCTGCCCAATTTGGTTCAGGCAAGAGTCTGGACCTCGGGACCCCAAGGTGAAGGGGAGAGGGCGGTGCCCACCAGGACTAGGAAGCACCTGGACTCGGCAGAGCAGAAAACCGGGCACGCACTGCGCTACAGCGCCCTAACGCAGCTGGGAATCGAGCCGGCTGGACGTCGAAGCCACAGCGCCCCCTCTCGGCCGAGCTCTCTGGGTGGGGGTCGGCTAGCCCGCCAGGCCTGGGGCTTTTCCTGGGGCCGGCTATCGCGTTCCCCACCTCACTCCAGCTGTAAGAAGCAGCTGCTGCCTCTTCCAGCCCTTCTAGGTGGACAGAACTTTTGACTTCCTTCTCCTCCTGGGCCGGAGCTGGAAAGGGAGAAGAGGAGTCTCTAGAGAATTTTCACCCCGCAGAGCTGAGGTGCAGAGACCCCAGAATATGTAGAAGAGCAGTGGGCTGAGCAGGGTCCCAGGGTGGTGGCAGTCGGCTTTGAAACCAAACAGGCTGACTGCCCTGGATTATGTGCCCTTCTGAGCCTGCCCTTCCTCCCTTCCACCCTCTTCTGGGCACGTGGTGCAGGAGCTAGTGTATTCATGGGTCTAACTTGTTTTCATTCGGAACTGGAGTTGTTGCAGGAAGTCATGGGATCTAACTCAGTTTACTGGTGAGGAAACTGAGGCACTCAGAGAAGTGACTACCTATCCAAAACCCTGTAAGTGGTAACCTTAGTCCTCCCCCTTCTGGATTCCCAGCTCAGAGTGCCTGAAACTCTGGGCCCTAATGGGGTTTGGGACAGTGAAATGGGAGGGGTGTTGACCACGAAGCCAGGTGGCACATTGGCTTAGCCATGCAGGGAGGCACTTTCTAGCCGAAGCACACAGGCCCTATGTCTTGCAAAACCCTATTAGATTAGTGCCCGCGAGCTTGTCATGCTGATTGGGGCACTGACTCAAGCCAATCAATCTCGGAGGAGATGAACAAGATTGCCAATTTACTGTTCTAAACAAAAATTAAGCGCGGGGTAGTTTGGAGTCAGACTGGGTTTGAGTCTTGGCTCTTTCACCTAGGAGCTGTATAATCTTGGAAAATTATTTAACAGTGCCTCTATATTCTCATCTATAAAATGGGCACAGTAACACCTACCTCCTAGGATTGTTGGAGGGAATATTGGTAAAGGGCTAGGCTTGGTGCCTGGCATCCAGTAAGGGCTTCAGGAGGGTTAACTACAATTGCCTCACTATCTTCATCAAGATGGAGTGGAGCAGGTGCTAGTGTGTGGGCAGGCTGGTCCCTTCCTCTAGGTAATTCTCTGTGGGAAGCAGATTTCCTGATTAGAAGGTCCCAGCAGTGTGGTGGATTGTGGAATCTGAGGAGAGGGGGCTGGCTGGTCCTCAGGGAGGGTCACCAGGCCCTGCCCTGCCCCGCACCCAACCCCAGGCACATGTTCTTTGGGTACCAAACATCTCGGATGCTGATTCCCTCTGCTTAATAAACACCAAGAAATTTTGCCTCTTAGAGCCCATCCTCCTCCCCTTGACATGATCTTTAAATATGCTAATGCCATCGATTCACTATAATCAAGTCTTGCTCTTTCTGCCTTTTTGGGGCCAGAAGGCAGCTCTTCTATCTGCCTGAAGAGGACTCTACAACTCACACAAGTAACCTGTCAGAGTTATTGGCCTGACCTAACCCCCTAGGTGGGGGAGGGGGCATTGGCGTCACTCTACGACCTGCTTCTTTATAGTTTTGGTTTTAACAGACAAAGGGGGCTATGAGAGCCTCTGGTTGAACAGCCCTCTGCAAAGGCTCCATATCCCCTCTCCTGTGCCCCTTTCACCTTCAAGGATGTGGCTCTCATCCGCTTGGCTCAGTGAGGGAGCTAGTGTCTACCCTGGCCCTCGGGCTTCAGTGCTCCCACCCCGGCAGTTTGAGGGCTCCAGGTGGTCTCTTGGGCAGCCTCTCCGCACGCTCCTCTGGACAGATCTGACTCCACTGCACCCTTTCACCCGGTCTGGCCCTTCCGAAATTCTCTTTGGGGCCATCCTTCCCTTCCCCTCTTCTCTTCCTGTGTAGGCCCAGACCAGAATCAGCTTTCCTTCCTTTAACTGCCATTTAGGAAGAAAGAAAGAAAGAAAGAAAGAAAGAAAGAAAGAAAGAAAGAAAGAAAGAAAGAAAGAAAGAAAGAAAGGAAGAAAGAAAGAAAGAAAGAAAACAGAAATGAAAGACAACTGTATGTCCTTCCCAGCAGTCGGAAGGACAGATGTGAGAGCAAACCATAATGTGTGGGGCCCAGGGAGGTGGGATGAGTATATATCTTCTGCCTGAGGAGTTTGGCTGGTTTAGCCATTGGCACCCTGGTGAGGATGGATGGTCTGGAACCTGCATTCAGATTATGTAAACCAGTTCTTTATTTTAAATTTTCCAGTGTGTCACTGCTGGTGCCATTGCTAGTGTCAGATGAATTATTAGGAAGTGAAAAAAAAGCATATAAAACAAAAGCCCAGTTCTAAAAGTTAGTAGATTCACGGGACCGCAAACGACTCTATCAGATTGCTTGAACTTTCTAAATGCTCACTTGCAGTTTCTACACTTCTCTGATGACAGACTGGCAACAGATAGTGTGCAGAAAGGTGCCAGTCTGCAGATAATGCTTGCCATAGAGCTAGTCTAGGAAGAAGAAGCCAGAAAAATGGCCTCTTGGAAGAAGCAGCTTTCCAATCCCATGAACACTGGAGGTGATAGTGTTAATTACTCCACTCAGTCAACAAACATTTAATGAGCAGCGACTATGTGCCAATCACTGTTGGATTCCAAGGATAATAATGATTAATAGCACAGGGTCCCAGCCCTCAAGATATTCACAGCCTGGAATGGGAGGCAGCCACTTTGATAAATAATTAAAAGCTAGTGCAATTAGGTCAACAATAGACCAGGCACTGTGGATATGGAGGCTGGAATATCAATTCTGCCTGGAGCTAACAGAGAAGTTTCTGTCAAGGAGGTGAGGCTTGTGCTGGGGTCTGGAGGGAGGAGGAAGCACCTGTTCAATCATGTATGGCCAGCCTGCGCTCAGAAAATGAATTAAAATGTGTGAAGCATTTACCTAGTAGGTGCTTCAAATGTGTCTGTTGTTTTATTATTAAATAGTATAAACTCTCATTATAATCCTCTCAGACCTACTTAACACTGCCCTTAATTTTGCTGTGGGCTTGTGGGGTTAGTAAGTGGCTCAGTTGATAGGAGGTCGTCTGGCTTTGACCCCACCCCTTTGTTAGAGGAAAGATGCTTCTGGAAGGAATGGGTTGGGAGTCTGGTATTGAAGGCAGTGAATGTGGACAGGTGAAGATGACAAAAGAGCACAGTGAAGGCAGAAAGTTCCCTTAAAGCCGCAGCTCAGGAATGACTGCAGGACAGGGGAGGGTCTGGTCTGATGGGACAAGTGTTGAGGGTACAGGGACTGGTTGAAGTTCAGCAGTTTTAGGGGAGGCAGGCTGTGGATTTTCTGGCCCTTGGATAAGAGGCTTGACATTATTCTTTCTCTTGTTTACAACAATACATAGTAATGATGATTAGGATTTTCACGGCAGCTTGTACTCCGTAGCTCTTTTGCAAACACTTTCTCATTTAATCCTTGTGACAACCCTGTATTAACAGCCTCAGTTTACAGATGGGAAAGCCAAACTCAGGAGTTGGTACCTTGCTCGAGGTCACACAGCTGGCCTCAACATGGACAGGAGTACAGATGCGTGTCCCTGGCTCCCTCTCCAGATACTTTCCAGTGTGCTGTGGAGAGGTGGCCCAAGCCCAGACCTACAGGGAGCTGTGCCATGACATAGATGGCCTAGAAGAGGGCCCGGCTCTGGGAAAGAGGTGTTCTGGGATGAGTCTTTCCTTCTTTTCCTAGCAGTTGGGCAGAAGGGAGGAGTGGACAGCACTTGGCAGTGGCAGTGGACAAGGGCGGCTGTTTGGCCCAGAGGGCTCCTCAGGCCATGTACCAGCTCCTCCTCCTGCTCTCCCCAAGTCTGAGTCTGCATCAGTCAAGGGCACCTACCCTGGCACAATTACCATATTTTTACATTTATTAACTGTGTGGTTAAGAGGTCTGATGAAGTTTGTTGCTATTTTAAAGAAAACTTTTCAAAGGTGCCTTGAAGTAAGAAGGGTTGGATGAATTCGAAGACATCTCGGGAACATTCCAGAAATGAAAAGAGATCAGAGGTGCCAGTCAGAAGTGCATTGTGGAAAGGAAAGGGGAGCACCCACTTTCCTAAGAAATCACATCTAGCCTGGACTAGGGGATTACACTAAGGGTGCGTTAGCTCCCCAGGGAGAGATTGTTTGGCAATGCCTAGACACATTTTTGGGTGCCACAGCTGGGAGAGTATTACTGACATCTAGTAGGGTCAGGGATGCTGTTAAACACCCTACAAAATACGAGATGCTCCCACAACAAAGAATTAATAGGCTCAAACATCCATAGGAAACCTAGCTGAGTCAGCAGTTGGTACCATGGACAGCAGAAACTCGGCTCTATGAGATTATGATGCAAATCTAGATGTCCTGTTCTGCCTGCAAATCACAGCAAAGCCAGGGCCCCCAGTTCACTTCCTGAGTCTCATGATTCCTAACATACTGAGGTCTGGGGGAAGGCAACTCACACGGTAGTAGATACAGCCAGGACTAGAGACCCTGGGGGCTTCAGTGAAGCCTCCCCAGCTTGGGCCCACGCCCCTGCTCCTTCATCTCTTATAGGTGTAGTTTACACCTTTATTCCCCCCTATTCATCATGTGGCTTTTTAGAGCTAAAAGGGCCCTCACAGCCACCAGCCCATCCACTAGGTAAGGTGCTTATTATTTCCATTTAACAGATTGATTCACGGATGCTTCAGAGTTAAACAGCCATGTGCTGCTCTGTTTCCCAAAATGCTGCAAGATTCTGGAGAGCAGAGGCTGCTTTGTTCACCTTTGCCGTCTCAGCCGTGGGCAAAATCATGCTTCAGCAGATGTCAAATGTGAGGTGTGCAGTTAATGGTCAGCTTTCTCAGAGGGTTAGACCTAGGCTCCTGCTCCCAGAGCAGTACCCTCGCTAGATACCTACTCCTTCTGAGACCTTCTGGGGGTCTGATGTTATCCCAGCTCTCTGTGAGAAACCACCCCCCCCCGCCCCCCGCCCGGCCAAAGGCAGTTACAGCTTCCTAGTGGGAAGCCTCAGCTCAGCCTTTTCAGTCCTTCTTTTTCCTCTCAGACCTTAAAAAGGGTTCAGGGCAAGTGGGACACAGTGGTGCTTGCCTGTAAATCCAGCAATCTAGGGGGCTAAGATAGGAGAAACATAAGTTCAAGCCTAGTGACTTAGTGACTTAGTGAGATCCTGTCTCAAAAAAAAAAGGTGGAGATGTAGCTCAGTGCAATTCAATTCCTAGTACTACGAAAATAAATAAAGATAAAAAATAAAAGGCTCAGAACATGATCTCCCTCCAACCCCCTGAAAATGTCCTCACTGCCCCCAGCAAAGTCCACAAAACGAATCACCCTGGCCTTCAGTGGTCACTTACAAGCCACAGAACGAGACAGACAGAGACCAAAGGGAAACATCGGTCAGTTGTAATATGTTATATGGCCCTCATTTGGATCGTGAGTCTTACAAATTAGAAAAGAAAACCCAAATATATAAATAGACACTTGGAAACATGAACTCTAATTAGATATTTGATGATTTCGGGTATGGTTGTTAATTTTTAAAAGCATGATAATAGCATTGTGGTTATGTATTTAAAATGAGTCCTTATGTGTTAGAGATACAAATTGAAATATTTACAGACATGATGACATGCTGTCCGAGACTCGTAATGAAGAACCTGAGAAGTAAGGAAGTGGGTGATGATACTGACGAAACAAGATGCACCACGAGTTGTTAATTGTTGAATCTGAGTGATGGGCTCATGGGAGTTTGTGGTGACACTTGGTTTGTTTTCATATGCATTTAAATTTTTTTCAGTATGAAGTGCTGGGGTCGTAGCTCCAGGGTAGTCTGTGCTTAGCCTGTGTGGGATCCTGGTTCCATCCCCAGCACTGAAACAAACAAACGACTAAATCAGAGCATGTGAAACTCTTAGGGGCACATAGACTGGGGCTCCCAAACCGTTTTCTGTGGTTTCCGAGATTCCAAGAGAAGTCTCAGGAACTGATGCTGGAGATAGGTGTGGGGAGGAGGCGGTAAGGTGGAGACCTAGCGGGCTGAGAGTCAGTTTTATACAGTGGAATTGTGCAGGAGATCTCACTTTAGGAAAAGGGTTCTGCCTTGGGGATGGAAGGGGCAGAGCTGGGCCCAGCCCAGGCCCCTGCTCTTAGTTTCTGGTGCTCTGCACTGTGCCACGCTGCCTTCCGCAGCCTCTGCAAGACTCGGGACCTGGGCTCTAAAGCCAGCAAGCATGCCTGGATGGGGCCGGACCGTGCCACTCCTGCCCCGAGGTGGCGGAAGGCACACTGCCTGCCTTGGACCACTCATTGCCTGACTTACAAAGCCAGGCCCATGGCTCGGAGCTAGCCCCGGCCTTTCTGCCTGCCATCTGGCCAGGCCCCAGCCACTCAACTGGCCAGGGGCCAGCACCACTCAGGCATGCCTGAGCCAGAGAAGTGCTGAGCATGGCTTAGCCTGCTGGCCACATAGCAGCAGCACATTCCATAAGAAGGAGGCTCTTGCTCGCCCCTTCCAAGTCCCTCCAGTGTGACAGGACTGCCCTGGAGCTGGTCAGCCTGTTCCACCCCACGTAGTCATGGTAACACTGTGATGAAGGCTGGATTTACTCACCCTGGCCCGTGGTTAGGTGTAGGGTGACCCAGGGGCACAGAGGGCTCTTGAGTCACATGACAGCAGACGAGAGGGAAGAGAGGTGTTATCTGTGACACTGAAATGGGTGATCCATTAGCTGGAAACAAGCCAGCTTGACTCATGAGGGCACAAAGGGAGAATGGGCCTCAGCTGGTGACGATGCATGTCGGGTGGCAGCACAGAGGACATCTCGTTTGCCCTCCACCTTTACCTTTCCTCGCTGCTCTGTGCCCAAGGCTGACCAGGTGGGTCCAGCCAGTCCAAAGCCCTTGTTGGAGGATGCTGAGTGATATTAGGTATTTGTTCCACCAACTCTGCCTGTGCGTTTGCTGTGGGATGAATGTGTCCCTTGACAGGGTCCCTGCTGCTCTCTGGGGAGTCCTTCTCATGACTATCCTTTGGGGCTCTGGTCACCTCTTCATCCTTTTGGACCTAAGGAGGCCAACAGCTCAGTTCCACCTAGCTGGAAGATGTTGTGTAGTAGGTCCCCACCCTGTGCACGTATAGTAAGACCCCACTTAACGGAGGGGATACGTTCTAAAAAGTCCCAGAGGTAAGCGAGACACCTCTCATCTTGACACGTAAATAGTGGGGATAGGTGAAGCAGAACAGAGAATAAGAAAATTTACCAATTTTCTTTGTTTTATTACATTACTTTTTTATTGCTAATAATGGTTTTAATTCATAAAATGTTCATAAAAATCTCAAAAATTAAAAAAATTGTGTTTTGGTTAAGGAAGGTTCTTCTTCATTGGAAATTTTTTGGTTTTTTGTAATGAAGCCATCTAACGTTGTTTGCCTTTTCTGATTTCATTCAGCAAGCAATTGTCTATAGCAAGACATCGCATCAGTGACACTTTGTCTTGTCTTTGAACTTCTTTGAAAGTTTGGATCATTTTGTACAAACTGATCTATAATTTCCATTACAGTTACTAAAAGTGTTTTTTAGAAAATCTGTTGTAAGTTCCTTTTCCTCCTCATCTTCAGAAACAAGCTTATTTCATCATTTTCATGCATTTGTTCTACTAATTCTTTTAGATCATCATTGGAAAGACTTTCACCAGTAACTTGCAGTAATTCTTCAATATCCTTCCTGCGCATTTATATTGTCCAACTCTGTTTCGTTAGCTAGTTGACAATTTCGTCGACATCAACAGTAGATTCTCTAGGGTCACGTCTGTGCTTAGTTCTGGCCATAGTATACATTTGTTGGTCCGGTTTGATTTGTATTGCAATGACAATAAATGCACCACAGACTGTCAAGACATCACATGACAAAGTCGAGACACTGTACCACCAAATCAAGACATTGCACTTCACATGACAGTGAAATCCCAAATTTTAGTGAACTTTTATTTAACTGCGTAATACCTTAATGGCATCAAGTGGAGCAGCATTAAGCAGGGTCTTAATGTATTTGTAAATAGTCAATTTAATAAGCCTTTCTCAAATTACTGGGATACAAGTGGTCATGGGCTATGATTTCCTGCAAAGACCTTGGTGAATGCAGCTGCTTGTGAATGTGAAAGCACGGTCAGGCTATCCTTGCATGTGATGCCACCAAACTAGAGGGCTGGGGAGGCCTCCCGAGGGCCTGAGCAGACAGACAAGGCCCAGGTGAAGGTGGATGTGAGTCAACCCAAAACAAATGAGCAGAGACCCCAGTGGATGGAATTGTGATGGAGAAGTGGTTGGTAGAGGTTTCACGGAAAGGACTTTGGGGGTCTCCCCAAACCTCACTGGGGGATGTTACGAGGCAGGAGTGGCAGGAGGCCGAGGGTGAACAAAGGCACATTCCCAGAGACAGCTGCGGATTGCAGGCTAGTGGTGCAACCACAGTGCCACAGAGGAACAGGCTCCCCTGCTGCTGAGCACCTAAGAAAGAACCAGAACCTCCTGCTTGACCTACCTTCCTGGGCTGGCTCTGGGTCCTCTGCCCAGAACCAGAAGAATTCTAGACACTCTCAAGCTCTCTGCTTGGGGCTTTTCCTCCAGCTCTGCCATCTGCATGGAGTACACTTGACCCTCTCTAGGACAGTCAGGATCTTGCCCATGGACTCCAGTCCTCCTCCTGTCTGGGTTCAGTTCCCACTTTATGTTAGAGTGGTGTCCCCAAACCTGCCTGTACCCTGGCCCAGCCATGTCCTTGCTGTGTGAATTTGGGCAAGTCGCATCTTCTCTCTGTATGTTTCCTTGTCTGTGAAATGGTAGTAGCAACAGGAGGTCTATTTGGGAGCCTTCTCTGACCCTTTCAGATGTGGGTAAATCCATGTATCTATGTCCTTTGTCTCACTAATAAGAGATGCAAGAGAAGGTAGCGTATTTCACCCATTCGACTTTGTATTCCCCCCAGCATCTACCAAAGGGCCCTGCAGTGAGAATTGGATGGATGGCTGGGTGGCTGGGTGAGTGGATGATAAATCTCCTTGGAGTGATGAAGACAATTCATTCTGTGGCTCTGAGATGGTAGAAATATCCCCTGGGAACTTGCCACAGCCTCTGCCCACTTCCTGGTTAATTCAGCATGTTCTCATTTGTAACTTGGTCTCCTGAGCAGACTATTCCCTGAAAGGTACATTCAAAATCAGCAACAATAGTTTTAAAGGCATAGGAGAGCCCACTGACCACAGCTGCTTGGGAAAGGGGCTGTATACTGTATTCCCTTTTGTGCTCTTGGATATTTTTTAAAAGACTCACTGGTTAACTTATTTTCTTTGGTATCTGGAATTTTGTACCATGTACATTCATCATCTATTAAAAATAGGTACAAATTTAAGGAATCACTGATTCCTTATTTAATTACTTATTCCTTATTTATTTACTGTAAATAGTTATAGTTACTGTATAGTTATTGTAAATCTCCCATGCATAGTTACTATAAATACTGTACAGTCACTGTGCAGTTATTGTCAATCTAGAAAGCACTTTTATGTGTAATAGTTCATTTAATCGTCATGACAACCCCAGTGGCCCTTGGTGGGCAACCAAGACAAAAATAAGACAAAGCTAGTTTGGCAGATCTTAACTGGCTTCATTGTGATTCTAGAATCAGACAGCAGTCTGGACCAAAAACAGCTCAGAATGTCCCACTCTACCACATGGACAGGGTATATTTATAGTCAGAGGAAAGGAAAGGATGTAGAAAACACAGAAGTGAGGCACCGGGGCAGCCTCATTGGTTACAGCTCATATCTGTCTTATTTGAACATGGTTTGAACAGCTGACCACTTAAGATGGGCAGAGACACTTCTACTTGTTACAAGAGCGGGTTACAGTGGGTTACATTTACACGTCAAGTCAGGTCATAGCTCACCATATACAGAGAAACCTTTAAACCAAATGTAAAATGTGTGGAGGCAGCTTTAGTCTAAACCTAACCACCTTATTATCCCAGTTTTCAGATGAAGAAACTGATGCTCATAGAAAATTAAAAGTTTATCCAAAGTTTCTTAGGATGATGTGGCAGTGAGACTCACACTGGGTTTCTATTCCAAAAGCAGGCTGCTGATGAGGCTTAGCTTGCCAAATATACTTCCATTTCAGAAAAACAAATTGGCATTTTGATGTATGACTCAGTCTCTAGAAAGTTTGTTTACAGTGAGTCAGATTCCCATTGGAGGTCTCTGAAACAACAGTGCTCCTGATGCCACAAAGCTAAGGCTGAGGCACAGTGCTGAGGGGACTCCACCAAACCACAGACATGGGGGGCTTCGTGGGTCACCTGTCACACCCCAGCTTCTTGTCTGAACACTGTACACCTTGACTTCGTCCTTGGATATTTCCCTTTAAACTTCATATAGTTCAAGATAGAGTGCTCACCCGGCATGTATGAGGCTCCAAATTCCATCCCCAGTACTGCCAACAAACAAACAGAAAACCCCCTTGTCCAGACTTAGCCTTTCATGTTATGACCTAGCTTCATTCTTGTTCACTCATACCTGAAAGCCCTCACAGTGGCTAGCACCAAGCTGAACTCCCTAGTTGTCAAACGGATGCATAAATGGATGACTAGCCTCTGCCCCTGCCAGGCCACCCTTCTTGCCCCTTTGTTTGTATCTCGTATCTGTCTTCCCTCCCCTGAGGGCTCTGTAACGCCAACCCCAATCTCTCCCATCCCAGGATATAGTATGTCAGGATGTAGAGCAGCTGCCTACATTTCTCATGAGTGCATTTGGCCCTCCAGGCTGCCTGGCTCCCTACCTCTAATTTCCTATAAGGCCCGGGGAAGGGGGGACCTGGTAGGTAGCTGAGCCACTGACTCCATGCTGAGATTCTGCTCTGGGGTCTGATGGAGGAGGCTATAGAAGCTTCCAAGAGCTCCCTGGCCATCTCTGAGCTGAGAGGCCTCTGATATTAACTCAGCAGAGCTGTGTCAAAATTACTCATTTCTGCATCTGGGTGCCTCTCAACTCTGCCTGTGTATATCAGGGCCTTGCTCCCGACCTTCCTGCCACTTCTCGGAGGCAGACAGGAGATGGAGCAGGCTGAGCACCATTCTTTGGAACTTGTTCGGATTTTCAATGAGCCACAGCACTCCTGGTGTCCTGACACCTGCCTGCCACAGCCCCTGCCTGCCTCCCTCCTTGCAACATCCTGCTGCCTCTCTTCCAGCTGTCCAACCCCCTCTTTTCCACAGCAGAATTTCTACTCTACATGAATTTCAGAATTCATAATCCCTGGGAAAGCCCAGCTCCACTAATGAGCTAAAGCTGACCTTGTCTTCAGGTCGAAGCAGCTAAATTACTAATCTGTCCCTCAGCAGTGCCCTCATTGACTTGCAAAGCGTTTTCAGCATTAGTCAGTCTATGCAATAGGGCAGTTTCTTGGGCATCTACTATAGTTAAAGCCCTTGGGGCACACAGAGGGTAAAGTCCTTTCACTTGGGAAGCTACAACCTTGCCAGAGCAGCTGCAAGTGAGAGGGAGAGGAGGTGGCCCCTATGGAGCCAAGGTTGCTGGAGTCCAGCTCCAGCCTTGCCACTAGCCAGCTGCCTGACCTTGGCCCAGTCCTTTCCTCTCTGGACTTTTATGGTTCTGCTTATGAATAGGGTGTTGGACTAGGTCAGTATGTTCCACACTGCAGTTTGCGACCCATAGCAGAATGGGGAAATAAATCGAGTGCGTTAGAAACCAGTACAAAAAAAAAAGAAAAGAAAAGACAAAGAGAAGAAAAAACCGCAGAGCCCATGTGTCAGCACCACACACAGTAGAGATAAATCTTACTTAAAGAAACTTATAGTTGTAGGTCTCTGTGTACATAAAATAAACCTGTCCCTGTGTATTCGTGTGTATGTACACATCCGTGTCTCTTCATGAGGGTGGTTGAGTGTGTACATTTATGTATGTGTGTGTGTTTCATGTGTGTGTGTGTTGCTGGGTCACAACACACAGATGATTTCTGATCGAGTCACTGTTTTAGTTATTTTTCTCATTGTTGAGACAAAATACCCGACATCCAAAGTTAAAGGAGGAAAGGTTTCTTTCAGCTCGGTTTGTAGAGGTTTCAGTTAATAGTCAGCTGACTCCAAGACAGGGTGGCACAGCAGAGAGGCATCAAGGAAGAAAAAAAGTCCATGGCAAAGCAGGGCAGGCAGAAGGCAGCAAGCAATGACAGCAGCAGAAGCAACAGCCTACATTTCCCTTTTATCCCTTCCAGGCTACCTGACTTTTGGGTGGTGCTGCCCACACCCAGGGTGGAGCACCCTTAATCCCAGCACCACATACTTAATCCCAGCACCACCTGCCCTAGATCCAGCCACCTCCAAAAAGCTCCACCCATGACCGCATGAGGCTTGTGGGGGGACATCTAGACACAGTCCATAACAATCACAACCTAGATATCTGGGGAAACAGTGGTATGGATGATCCCCAAGCCTCCTCTGGCTCTAATACTATGTGCTTCCAAATGCTGTTGGAAGAGGGAGCTGGAGGGACTCATCATGGCCATGGGACAGGAAAGACTTCTGCAGAGTTGGTGCCATTTACGCTTGCAAGGATGAGTGGAATTTCCACTACCAGAGAGGTGCAGGGGACCCAGGGGAGATGGGCAATGGCATTCTAAGTGGAAGCACCATTGTAAGCAAAGCCCAGAGGTGGGACGATGCCCTCTGTGTGAGGAGCAGGAAAAGCCTCGTGAGCACAGGATGGCTGGGAAGTTCTCGGGTTGGAAAGGGAGGCTGAGTCCACATCTCATGGAGATCCTTGGCTGCCAGTTGGGGTGATTGGAAGCCAGAGAAGATTTTCCACATTGAATAGTCCTACAAGGGACCCAGATTTTATGATCCTCCTTCTTCCAGAAAAGGACATCTAGAATCATTTATACTAAGGGGTGACTGGCTGACAAGACTCATAACAGCCTGTTTTACACTGATGACTGTTTTACTGAGGTGGAGAAATTTCGGATTTATTTATTTTATGGTACTGGCTATTGAACTCAGGGCCTTCACACTGAGTTACCTTACCAGCCCTTGTTTAAGTTTTATTTTCAGACAGGGTCTTGCTAAGTCACTAAGTTTCTCAGGGTAGGTTCAAACTGGCTAGCCTTTTGGTTCAGCCTCCCAGAGTTCCAGGATTGCAGACATGTGCCATCACACCCAGGTAATTTTGAAATTTTTAGAGCGGGATGGGACTTTAAAGGTAATGTTAACATGCCCACCCCCAGGGAAGAATCAGCATGCAGGATATGACAAAATAAGGATTGCTACTCTGCTTGCATGGCCCGGCAGTTCTGTGAGGGGGTTTGCATACCCATGTGTTGGCATTTCAGAGACTCTGCTGTTTGTGAGAGCATTTGAGACAGAACTCTTGCAATTGTGAAGACTCACGATGCCTGCGAATCAAGTCATAAACACTCCACTTATTTACTCCACTCTGCAGAAGTGGAAACCGAAACTCAGAGAAAAGCACCTGACCCCATATGACTCAGTGGGCTGGAGTCCACAGCTCAGACCATCTTATTCCGCATGGTGCAGCCGAAGGGTGGGAAGTGTGTGGTGGGGAAGGGTCGGCATGCAGGAACGAGACCCTGGACATCTGCCAAACCAGCTTGGCTGGCTCCCCTCAGCCACAGGAGGCAGCCCCAGCCTTGCTGGACTGTCCCCTCTGCAAGCTGGGTTCACCCTGGACACTGCTCCTGGAACCAGGGCAGGACCTTCCTTGGAACCAAGCCTGGGAGCTGATGAGGGAAAGGTGAAGCCACAAGCCCACTATTTTTGGTCCAAGAATTGGTTGCCAGGAACATTCAGCTAATCCCGTGCTGCATATCAGGGAAGCGACAATAACACTGGTTGCAGGGTCTAATTGCAGGGATTCACTGTGAGACGCAACCTGTCAGCCGCTGCTGTGCCCGGGGTGCCATCTCCTTGTCACTGGGATCTGAGCTATTTCCTGACTCCTGACTCCTTGGGTGGAGGGGAGAGAGTGGGTGTTGACGGGGAAAGTGCAGCCTGCAGCCCTGGAGAGCTCTCAGTTGACCTGCACCTAGAACCCCTGAGCCCAGGAAGGGCCAAGAGAAGAGAGGGTGGTGGCTGGACTGGTTGTGCAGTGGGAGGGGCTGGGGCTGCCAGGCCTGCTGTCGATGGATAAAACTCAATCCTGACTCTCTGTGGGCCTTTGGATCTGGAAAGGCCGTGGGGACAATGCTGACAGTGTTTCCTCTTGCCCGTGGACAGTAACGTGGGGCAGCTTAGGTTACCACTAAAGGTTTTCAGCTAGCCAGAAGGAAGACCTCCTTGCCATAAGGTCGTGGGGACAAAGACAGGGCAATATCTGCTGTTAGTTGTGGTCATTCTTCAGCCCGAAGAAAGAGAACAGGGCTAGTAAACAGCTATTAGAGCTCACACTGTGTGGTACTCCAGTGGGATCTTACCTCATCCCTTCTGGGCCCATTGCATAGATGGGGAAACTGAGGCTCAGGTGGAGAGACCCACCTAAGGTCAGCCAACAATAAAGAGAGCAAAGCTTAATTAGGCTGAATGTGTCTAACTCCAGAGCTCTACTCCTAACCCTCACTGACCGAGGACTCCTGGTGATGGAAGGAAGAGTTTCCCTTCCCCTCTCTTCCTCCAGACCTGGAATTCTGGGGCAAAAAGGCATTCAGCTATTCAGTCAGGCGGCCCACAAATGTGCCAAGGACTAGAATATAGAAACAGAACCTGGTGCCACCCACAAAGAGCTCAGGAGAGGTCGCTTCATCTAGCCCCTTGTCTCATCTGATCCCCTCCCAAGACAGCAGTCGGCATTTCAAGTAGCTCAGTGAAGGAGAACCGCACACCTCCCTGGGCCAGGAAGCTGGAGGAGGCTTCTGATTCTTGGGGAAGGCTCAGGGAAGGTCGGCCTGAACTCCAGTGTCCTGGGGAAAGGCTGGACTCAAGCCTACTTTCCCTACTTAGAAATGGGGAGTAATGATGCAAAACAGCCTTATGGGAAGTTTAAAGAGAAAAAGGAGGTCTGTGACACCGGCCACGGACTCAACTTTCTTTTTTTGGTGCCGGGGATTGAACTCAGGGCCTTGCGCTTGCAAGGCAAACACTCTAACCACCGAGCTAAATCCCCAGCCCAGATTCAACTTTCTTGAGTCAAGCTAAAATTGGTCAGATGCCTAGGTATATGGTTATTCTCTATAATTATTTTTCAAAGTGTATATATGTGTTCATATATATTATCTACCTATCATCTATCATCTATTTGAAGTACTGGGGGTGGAGCCCAGGGCCTCCGCATGCACGCTAAGCAAATACTCTACTACTGGGCTACATCCTCAGCCCCCAAGTTACACGTATTTTTGAATAGATAACACAGAACTTGCACATCATGCAAACATCAAAAGCTACACATGAGATACTGCCAAAATAGCCCTCTCTTCCCCGCTCTCCACCACCTAATTCTTGTCTCCCGAAGCTCCATAGTTGTCAGTTTCTTGGTACATTCACATCAGAGACAATCTATTCACATTGACAGCAATTATGGCTGTATATTCTTTTTGTCTTATTAAAAAAAAAAACCTCTTCTGTACTTTGATTTTTTTCCTAGTTTATCTTGGAGGTTATTCTAAATCAGTCCATAACAAGTATCTCTGTGAAATCCTTTTAATGGCTGCATAATATTCTACTAATGGGTAAACCATGATCTACTTAACCCTGCAGTGATGGGCACATAGGCTCCTACAAGCAGTGCTTCAGTAGATGGATCTGTTCAGAGACCATCTGAGGTTTAAATGAGTGCATCTATAGGATGCATTCACAGAAGTGGAACTGCTGGTCCATGCACATGTGTGTACTTAATTTTGATACTTGTTTCCAGATCTTCCTCCTGAGAGATTGTGCCAGTTTACACTCTGAGGTAGGGTTTCCCCAGAAACAGACCCCAGTGAAGGACTCAAGGGCAGGTAGTTTATTCAGGAGGTGTTCCCAGGAAGCCCCAGAAGGTGGTGGGGAAGTGAGGCAGTGGACCCACAGAGTGACTGGAGCTTAACCCCACTGTGTCTCTCTTGGGAGACACTCAGCTCAGTCATCCCAGTGGAGGGTTTAGGAGAGGGTACCAGCAACATTGGGCAGCCCCCCACCAGGAACACAGGGACACCTGTGGCCTCACACCTTCCCCAATGGCACGGGGTTAGTCTGATGTCCTCCCTAGCCCCCATCTCATGCCAGCACACGGGCTGCCTGTGAAGAAGGTGGCTCTCCCAGCTGCCCCACCCCAGGTGGACACCTATCAGCCTGCCCTCATAGGGTCCCTCCTGGCAGATGACCCCCGGGGAAAGCACGGAGGCACTTCTTGGGTATCGAGGTCCCAAGCTCCCTGTGTGCACCATCTCTGTGCCCGCCCCACTCTCCAGCGTCACCACAAAAGGCGTCCACTCCACAATTGTTTAACTGATCAAATATGAGATTCTGCCCTTGTCTCCAGGGGTTACACTTTGTGGGTGAGCCCACAGGAAGGGAAAAGCCACTCACCAAGGGCACAAGGATAGATGGCAGAAGTCATCTGCAGGGAGGGCTCCACGGGTGGGAGGGCTGGTCTCAGGGGATGGTGTCAGTCCTCAGGGCCTCAGGACCCTCCTCCATGCTCCCCACTTGAGGACTGTGAGGAAGACTCCCAAGATTGAGTCCTGCAGCCCTGGCTGGCTGAGAGAGTTGTCGCAGTTTCCCGTGGCCTCTTCCCGCCTGCTGCTTTGGGATGCTAGACCCTCCTCTAGCTTATGTACTGATGGCCGCTGTCCCCACTAGGACACTACCAGTCACTCCCCACACCAAAGAAGAGGAGGCACCATTTTATCCCCAGCCAGGCTCAGGGTGAGACCGTAGTCAGGGGCTCTGTGCCCTGAAACCAAGCCTGCGGCCCCAGCAACATGGCTGCCTAACATCTGCTGAGCAGGGTACTGGCCTCAGCTCTCCCCACCTGGGTCCTTTCCTTACTTGACTATTAACAGAAATGCCAGGAAAAGCCCCGCGAACTTGAAAACCAGCTCGGGGTCAGTGAAGGGGGAGAGAGCAGGTTGTGGGGAGGGCTGGCGGCCAGGGCTGGCATCCCCCTGCCTAGCCCAGCTGGCAAGCTTCGGAGCACAAACTGGTGCATGTTAACCAGGAGGCTCTGTGTGTGTCAACAGGTCTGCCCCTTCTGAAATGGGGGAGCAAGGGGCAAAGGGAGAGCGGAGCGGGAGTGTGATGCATCCCCCACCAGCCAGGAAAGAAAGCAGAAGGCAAGAGGAGCAGGGAAGGCCATTGAGTGAAACTGTCAGCCAAGGGAGAGGGTGGCGCTGGCTTCCCAGAAGTAGCCTGCAGAAGACGCCTGACAAAGATCTCTAGCTAAGGGGGTTGGAGACTCAGCTCAGTGTAGAACATTTGCCTAGCAAGCACAAGACCCTGAGTTTGATCCCCAGCACCACCACCCCCAAGAAGATTTCTAGCTAAGAGCATAGAAAGTACACTGGGAAATCCTCACAAAAGCCACTGAGACCAGAACACCTCAGATTCTCTAATCTGCTGGCACTTATTTCTTGTGTATTGATTTTCTTTATTAATAAAATTCATTCTGCTTCTTTGAAAAAGAAAAATGAGTAGGGTTATGTGTGGAGACCAGAAGCTCAGCAGAAAATTGTTTGGTCTGGGGCACTGTCCCTGGAGGAGGGACTGGTCCTTCCCCTACTGGGTACAGAGAGTGCAGGGGGGCCAGTGAGTGGGCACAAGAAAGACTGGGGGTCAGAAGGCCAGAGGGAGACCCCAGACCTCAGTCCTTCCCACTCCTCCCTTCCCCGTGCCCACCCCAGTTTGGAGTAGACGCCACCTCTGTGGGCCATGCCCAGCTGGGACACCTGCCTTGCTCCAGGTCCCTGAAGCATGCCACTTCCCTGCCCGATGCTGGGGCCTTCCCTGTAACCTGGCAGCTCTGTGACCCTGGCAGCTCTGCAGCTCACCTTTGCTACAAAACAGAGACACTGCCACTTTGTCAGTGTGCTGCTTACCCTATTATGACAGCAGAAAACAAAAACAATTTGCAGAATCTGAACATCTCCCCCAGAGACAGGGGAGGAGAGCAAAGGGCTGTTGGTTCCCACAGGCCCCACTTCCCCTCATGAAGATGCTGCCCTTGCACCTGCTTGGTGTCCCCTTGTCCCTCTTCCTTGCACCTATTCACACTCAACCTATTCCAGGAGGGGTGGTGGAGTTGGAGAGGCAGGACATGCCTAAGAGGTACGGGCCAGTTTCACTTTGGTCACTTGTCTGCAAATCAAGTAGCTGCTGCCACAGGGGATACAACAGAGGAGCAGTTTATTCTTTAGCAACAGGAAATTGAACAGTGACAGTGTATACAATTTTTATTCTTTTTGGTTTTTGGAGACAGAGTCTCACTATATAGCCCAGGCTGGCCTCAAACTCGTGACAATCCTCCTGCCTCTGCCTCCCAAGTGCTGGGATTATAGGCGTGTGCCACCACACCTGGCACAATTTTTATTCTTAAGTAAATTTATTTTTCATAAAGCAGAGTCTTATTAAATTCAAGATCAGACCTCGTTTTGAGCAAGACTTAAAGTAACCCAACCTTTGAGTACAGATGAGTGTTGTTATGGTTTGGGTATGGGCTGAGTGTCCCCCAAATGTTTGTGTGTTGGGAGATTGGGTCTTAGTTTGGTGATGTGGGAGTGGATGGTACCTTTAAGAGATGGGGCTTAGTGGGAGGTCTTTAGGTCACTGGGGTCCTAAAGAGGGGAATCCTGGTCTCCTGGAGTGAGTGCTCCTAGGACAGTAGAGTGGATTGTCATTAAAGCATGAGCCCAACGTGAATGTCTCTCTGGTGATATAATCCCTTGCTCCTGCATACAATTCTGCCATTGCAATCCACCATGACCTGACACAACCGAGAGGGCCTTGCCGGACCTGAGCTGCTCCAGGCACCAAGCCGTGAACCTCCAGAAGAGGTTCACGGGCGTGTGAGATACATAAACCTCTTTCCTTCCTATGGAGGCTGCTTCAGGGGTTTTGTTGTAAAATGCAAAACCGACTAATACTGATGCCCTCTATCTAAGGACGGTGTTATGAATCTCTGCTTAATTTAATTCTGGCTTCTCCCTCTGCCTCTCCGGAAATCCTTTAGTTGTTGAAATCCACAGTTCTGGATCTGTCTACGATTCTTTGAAAACAGTTCATAATTTTTTTTTCTTTTTTTCTTGCTCTTTTTAAAGACCTTTCCATGGGCCTTGTCCCGCCATGCTAATTGGGCCACTGACCGCTAATTATCTAGAAAGGAACCCACCTGCTTCCTTCCTCGACACATTTGCAATTCTTTCTTTCCAGGAAGAATTTGGCTGTGTGTGTGTGTGTGTGTGTGTGTGTGTGTGTGTGTGAGATAGCCAAAATGTATTTGAAAGATTCATCATCCTGGGCTGGGCATTTAGCTCAGTGGTTAGAGTGCTCACCTTGCAAGCACAAGGCCTTGAGTTCGATCCCCGGCACCAAAAAAAAAAAAAAATTCATCATCCTAGTTTCCTATACAATTTTGGGGGAGGGGGGGCTGCTGGGGATCGAACTCAGGGGTTCTGCTTGCAAGGCAAGCACTGTAACCACTGAGCTAAGTCCCCAACCCTCCTATACAATTTAAGCCTTTTAAATTCTCAGGCTCATGTGATGATGCCTTATAAAATGAGCCCCAAACTCTTGTCTTGTGTGGAGTTGGATTTCCTGTCTCTCACCACAGGCCGCAATGAGCCTCTTATGTCCCCTCTGGCCATTACCTCTCCTATGTCTCTGTCTGGCATGTCCCTCAACACCAGGCCTTTTACAAGTCTCAGAACCAACATCACCTCCTGCATACAGCTTTCCAGAACCTACAAATAAGCACGAATACTCCTGTTGAGTTCCTTAACACTCTGCCCAGGGAAGTGGTCAAGAGTGTGGGCTCTGGACCAAACCATCTAGGTGGCCATCTCTGCCTGGCCACTGCTTTGTATGACCATGGTGAGCTGCTTACTCCCCCAAGCCTCAGTCTCCCCATGAAAAATGAAGATCATAATAGTATACCTACCTCACAGGGTAGTTATGAACATTAAATAGGAATCCATGTTGCTGGTCTGATGCAGGGCAAGATCTCCCCAAATGTCAGCTGATTGCCGTGGCCCTGGCTAATATTTGGACACCTGTGTTTTCTCCCACTGGGCAGTGAGTCCCTTGAGAACATGGACCCTGATTTATTTGTTTTATTTGTTTTACTCATCAGGACAGTTCAGATTGGACCTCATCCATATAGCCTTCTTTGAATATTCCAAACTTTATGATCCTTTCTGTTCCTGAAATCCCGCCATGATTCATTCTACCCTTTGGTATTGATTAGGATTATGACTGAAAACCAAAAATAGCCTGGCTTGAAGGAAATGGAAGTTTATTTCTGTCACACAAAGTCTGGGTGAGTATTTCAGGGGTGATAAGATGTTTCAATAGGAGTGCCTCACATCTTATTGCCCTGCTAGACGTCACTTCAACTCCATCATCCAAAATAGCATCACCCACACTCCTGTCAGACAATGGAGGAAGGGACAAAGAGGAAGAGCCAAAGGCTATTCTGTTAAGAAAGATCCCCAGGGCCCTTTCCCTTCCATCCATTGGTCAGAACTTAGTCACATGGCCACACCTACCTGCAGAGGCTTTTGGGAAATGCAGTCCTTACTTGAACAGCTAAGGGTGGCTAAAATATCTTTCAATAGAGAAAGGAGAAAATGAATTTTGGGGAAAAACTAGGACTCTCTACCCTCCCCACATAACTTAAAATTAAAATTGTTTTAAAAACCTGTCTATTTAGTAAAATACACATAATATTTACTATTTTAACCATTTTAAGGATGCAGTTCAATAATACTAAGTATATTTACATTGTTGTGCAATCAATATCTATAACTCATTTAATCTTTCAAGACTGAAACTGTACCCATTAAACCACAACTCCCCATTCCCCTCCCCAAACCCTTGGTAGCCACTATTCTACCTTTTGTCCCTATAATTTTGATTGGACTCAGGGCCTTTGCACTGAGCTGCATCCCCAGCCTTTTTTTTTTTTTTAATTTTGAGATGGGGTCTCACTAAGTTGCTAAATTGCCCAGGCTGGGCTCAAATTTGAGATCCTCCCACCTCAGCCTTCTCAAGTGCAGGATTATAGGTATGCACAGCCAAGCCTGGCTGTATTTGTCCTTTGTGAGTGCCACATTTCAAAGGCCACCCAGGTCGCCGCCTGCATTGACACTTTATTTTACATAGTCCCAGTAGTAATTTCTGTGGTTCCTTGATGTCTGGCTTGCCTTCTATAACTCTAGAACTGATGATTTTCATTTACTTGACAAGGTTGTGTTAAAGGATTAATAGGTGCCAGTTTGAAGCCAGAGACTAGAATGGACCTTAAGACAGAGCAGTGTTCCTTGTCCCTCTCTTCCCTACAGTGCCTTCCAGGGTGGTATTAGTTCTTACTGCTGCTTCAGAAATATTTCTTCAATGATTGAAAAGCCACACCCTAGATCACCAGAGCCTCCTCAATTCCCTAACCCATTTTGCCTCATGCTTTCTACCTGCTGGCTTCTGCTTCACACCCCATCCCCAGTGCTGTGTTCCCTTGGTCTATTCTCAGCCACATCTTCCTTGCTGTTCTCCAGGATGGCACGGGCAGATCGAGATTCAACTCTGGCTCTTGACAGGGGCTGGGACAGGAGAGGTGGGGAGCAGAGGCAGGCACGCCTCTCAGGGAGACACCCCCCCACACACACTGCCTTCTACCCTCAAAAGGTAGTATGAGCCTCTAGAAGGTGGATCAGGGCTGTCTGCTCTATACAGGAGTCTCCTGAGGGAGCCGAATAAAATAGAAACAAACCAACAAATAGTGAACAGAAAGACTCCTAAGCCCCACTCCAAACCTACCAGATCAGAATTTCTAAGGATGAGGACCAAAAAACTTAATTTCTGGTGATTCTTATGTAGTCAGCCTGCCACTGGGATCTACTAGCGTCGGGGGTGGGGGGTATGTCTAGGGAATGGACGGCCCTAGGTCTAATGTCAGTTCTGGCACTTATTTGCTATGCAACTTTGGCCAAGTTAATCAACCTCTCTGAGCCTCAGAACACTGCCTTTAAAAGTGGTAATAAGAGTTACATTGTAAGCTTTGCGTAGTGGCCAATGAGGTTTATCTGAGGCTCGATTATTGCTAATTGAAGAATTAATTGAACTCAGTGATTAGAGCATTTGCTTGCAAGCACAAGGCCCTGAGTTTGAGCCTCAGCACCAAAAAAAGAGTTACACTGTTGCACAGAAAAGTATAGCAGACTGCCAGTGCCTGGCATATCCAGGTCCTAATGTGGGGGAGCAGCTAACAGTTGCAGTTACATCATCGTCATCATCCGAACGCTGGCATAGCCCACTCTGAGGACTGTAATTCTACACAGTATTGGGACTGTCACAGGCAGGTCCCCGCAGACAGTATCTCAAGTTGAAAGCCAGCCAGATAAAAGGCAGCAGTGGGGCTATTTGCTAGATGCTGGACTCAATGACAATAAGAGCTCTGGGGAGCCCAGCAAGATGAAAGTGAGGACTCACCAAGAGGACATTACCTTGCTGCCAGGCCCGCTCTCCCCAGGCGACTCCAGACAGCACCCAGCAGCTTTCTGCCGCAGCAGAGGAGGCTTCCAGAAGCTTCAGGGCAGGGACGTCACTCGGGGAATCCTAGAGCCCATGCAGTGTCAGGGAGCCCTACTCCTGATCAGGGAGGAAGCCCTGGAACCAGGTCCACGGGGCTGGAAGGAAGGAAGCCACCTGGGCTTGATGCAGTCACACTGCCGGCTGTCAGTGCTGCCTCTTATGGGTCGAGTTGGGGCTTCCCTGCGTCTTCCCTCCATGGCGGCCCTCTCTGCTCTGTTTGCTGGTCTGCTGGGACCAGCAATATGTCCAACTTCATCTTGTATGCCTCCCTCTTAGTCCTGCACTTCAGCTGTACTGTTGTCTTCTCTGTTCCTCCAACCCCACTGAACAGCTTCTGGCCCCAGGGCCTTTGTACATGCTATACCCATTCCTGGCCCCTGGCTCTTGGCTCCTGGCTCATTATGCTCAGTTTTCAGATCTGAGAGGCTTCTCTCGATTGCCCTTGTCCAAAGTAGACGACACAAATACTCTCCTACTTTTTTCCTTTGTGTCACCTACACAATCTAGAACCATCTTGCTTATTTTTGTATTTACTTGCTTATTGTCTGTCTCCTGTAGAGGTAACGCATGCGCTCCACCGAGGGAGAGTATCTGTTTTGTTCACCTTTCTATCCCCTGAACCCAGCAGAGTCTCTGGTGCAAGTGAGAGCTCAGCGCAGATTGCTGAATTTTAATTTTCTAGTCATCTCAGGCCTTAGCACCTGGCCCAGTGCCAACAACCTGAATGCTGCTTAACAAATGCTACTGAATGAATAAATTACAATGTCAGCCTCTCCTGAATTGGCTCATTATCAAATAATCTTATTAGAGTGGTCTTAGAGACAGAAATTTATTTATTCAAAAATATTTGCTGAACAACTACTATATGCCAAGCATTGAGCCAGTCTCAAGGGATACTGGAGAAATCAGGACCAGAGCAGAATCCGTTTGTGCTCTACATTATAGAGGAGAGGAGGCTCGGTGGAAAGAGGGAAACTCAAAACAGGGAAGATGAGTTTAGACACTCGGTGTCTGCTTTTCTTCCCATTCTTTTCCCTGAATTCTGTAATGTTCCACCATACCATCATTACTGTGGCTTGTGAATTTCATAGGTTCACTGACAGGGGTTTGCTGTCAGGTTTGCTGAATGTTGGAGGAGGAGTTGGAGGAAATTGTTCCTTGCTGGCAGGATCAGAGCAGTGAGTCTCAGCCATGAAGCCTCTCCCCAGCCTGGTCCCTCTGCTTCCACCCACCTGCTATCTAGACAGCCCACGATCAAGTGCCTCCTTTAGCAAGACTGATGTCACACAGACAGGCTTTTGCAGGGCCTGGCTTCTGTGGTAGGAATTTACAGATTTCCAGATCAACACAGCTCCATTACTCTGAGTCAGTTAGCCAGGCTGTGACCAAAGGCTCCTCAGAGGACCTGGAGTTGGTCCTGGGGCCCAGAACAGCTACCAAAGCCACAGGGGTGGCTTCACAGCTAGCATGGGGCTCTCAGAAACAGATCCCGAAATGGGGCCAGGCCCAGGGTGGAAGGGAGGCAGGGAGAGGGAGGGCCAGAAAAAGTGAGAACATTTGGTATAACAGGGGAAGAAGGCCTTGTAATTGCTCAGAGACTCTGGCTGCGGAGCTGGAAGGAACCAGGAAGAGCTTCCTGATAACCCGCACACCCCAGGAACTGAGTGACCCCAAAATACAAGACACGGCCTCCAAAATATTGATTTTTGGATTGCACCGATTAGCCTAGTCTTCTAAATCTCCAAAATACAACCAGACCCCAAAACGCCCACTCGTATATGTCAGGGCCACCCTATTCCTGTCCACCAGGCTCTCAGTCTGCGTGGTGACGCCCATGACCCTGAAGTCATCCTGCTTCCCTCATCCCAGTGCGTCCACCAAGCAACCCATGAGGACTGGGAGCAGACAGCTTTATGGACATGAGAAACCTCTGACTAGAAAATTAGTCAAGAGCCCTGAAGTGCCAGAGCTGGAGGGGGATTTGAGAGCTTTAGCCCAGCTACATTTGCAGAGGAAACAGCCACAGAGTCCAGAGACTGCCCACAGGCGGGGAGTGGACTCTGGCTTTCCAGACTCAAATCCTGCTGTTCTTTCTGTTCTGCACCCTGCCCAGGACACAGTAGGTACACCACGGCTGCATGACTCAATGACCAGGGATGGAGGGCTGGTGCACGGCTGGATGGACAGAGAGGTGCAAGGGCAGGTTGCCTCTGAGCTTTGTTTGTTTGTTTTTGTTTGTGCAGTGCTGGAGCCTGGTACATGCTAGGCAAGCACTCTACCACTGAGCTGTACCAGCAGCCTAGGCTACCTTGTATCTTTAGCGAAGGAACAAGCACCTTCTCCTAATTTCCTGTGGCATAGTTAGGTCCGTGGACCATACCTCAGAAATTTACGAATAAACCAAATGATCAATTAGACCCACAGTACATAGCACACTACACAGTAGCGAACAAATTGGCTTTGGGAATGGCAAGTGGTGCCAGACCAATTTAATTTCCTCTTCAGTGACAGAGTGATGGGCCTTCTCAGCGAGGGGCCAGGAGCAGCTGTCATTGATCTTGATTTCAGGGCGGCTGCTACTCCTGTCCTACATGACATTCTCATCAAGTTGCCATGAAAACATGGTCTGTTTCAACCTCCCTGGGGGGTGGGGGAGGAGGGGAAAACCGGCCTGAGACTCTGTGCCCGAGTCCCTGCCCTCATGTCAACGCCCCGTGGACACTGGACTCCCATTCAGATACCCATGTGTCTGGGTAGGGGCCCTGCCACGTGTGCTCACACACAGAAATCACGACATACGTGTGCATATGTGTGAACAGCGACGGATGTGCACAAGGCCCGCACGTACATGCAAACACGTATGTGTCACACCAAATTCAGCACACCAAGTATTTGCCATACACAAGCCCATGCAAGGTCACAGTTAAGCCTGAGGAAGTAGGGGAGGGCAGGGAAGGGCCAGGATGAATTGCTGATCACGAGCTAGATCAATGGCATAGATAAGTGTGTCTGAACCACCACTGTAGGGTAGGGGGTCAACAAATTTACAGCCTTAGCTGGGTGTGGGGGCACACACCTGTAAGCCTAGTACTTGGGGAGCTGAGGCAGGGGGATTGCTGCTGTTTGGAGGCCAGCCGGGGCTACAAAGTGAGTTCAAGGCCATCTTGAACTGCATAGTGACACCCTGTCTCAAGAAAACAAAAAACGAAACAAAAAAGCATGTCTAACAGAAATAGAATTTGAGCCACATATGTAATTTTACATTTTCTAGTAGTCACATTAGAAAAGTAGAAAGAAAACAGATCGGATTTTAAGGTTTATTTTTGTTCTTTGTATTACTCGGTATATTCTCAATGTGATTATTTTACCATGTAATCAATAGAAACTACTTCTGAGGTATTTTATTTATTTCTTTTTGATTGTCTTCAAAATCCAGTGCAGATTTTCCACATCTCCATGTGGACACTAAATTCAGACACAAGGATTTCACGGGCTATCCCAGCTCCGCATTCAGATTTTACGAAATTTGCAGTTTAAAAACTGGGCTTACCCTAGCAACCATAAGGCCCTGAGTTCGACTCCCAGCACCAAAAAACAAAACAAAAACTGGGCTTACTGACAGAAACTGTTCCAAACACATTTAAGTTTTCTAATTACTGAATCAAGATATCAGTTTTAAAATTTAGATTAGTGTAAATTAAACTCGAAATTGAGATCCTTGGTGGCTTGGTGGCACTGGCCACATTCCAAATGTGCAGCAGCTGCGAGGGCAGTGACTCCTGCAGCGGGCAGCAGGCTTGACACCTGGGCAGCCGGTGGCTGGGCAGGCTTAAGAGGAAATGCGTGAGAAGGTGTGCGGTGGAACAGCACAGAGCAGTCTGCAGCCCGATGGAGAGGCCAGGGCGGCAGGTGCCAGAAGCTTGCACTGGGACCACGCCAGACAGACAGGCTGCTGAAGGAGCAGAGTGGGTGGTGGAGGTGACTCTGAGCCTAGAGAGGGCTTGGTAACCTCTTGGGGGCTGTTCACAGCCCTGGGCACGCCCCGGGATTTCTTACTTCTAGAGGAATCTTGGGCAGCCTATGGCCATGGCTAGGTTCTGCCCAGCCCCTTAGCCACAAATCTTCCCACCTCATCCCCCACCTAGAAGCCCCTGAATCCCACCAGGGGTTCCCAGAACCAATCTCCAGGTGCTAGGGCCGGCTCTGGCCAGCTGTAGTTCCAGATGGGCGGGTTCTATCTCTGCTGGACAGGCACTGGGCACTCTGTATCCCTGGTAGCTGTGGGGAGGACAGGGACTTACCTTTGTAGGTGGAGGAGGCTACGGCTTGAAAGGTGTTGGTTTTGAGCAGCTTGAGGGGGGTTCCCAGAAGGGTCTAGCATACAGCTGCAAACACTAAGCCAGAGTCCCAGAGTTCCAGCAGTCTCCAGCGAGGAGTCAAATGCTGCCTGCATGCACATCTTCATGTTCCTGTCCCCATGCAGCCATTTCGCCATTTTCTCTTACCCTGGCTCCACTCCAGAGATGGGCAACCCAGAACCTTTGCCTTCTCCCAGTGTTCCCCTAGTTCTTCCCCAAGCAGCAAATCTGTTTCAAAATTGGGTTTTAAAAGGGGGCTGGTCTGGGGACAGGAGCGCCAGGGTTTAGGAGGCCATGCAGGAGTCTGGGGTGCGGAGAAGGTAGACATGAGCACCAGGTGGGCAGAGATCCCTGCACATGCACATTATCCAGCCTCCCAGGACACCCAGAGTGAGAATCCTGGTCTCCGGTCCCCTGGGGCGGAAATAGGTTTTAGCAACTCCGCACCAGGTTCAACACAGGCACGGGCAGCCAGGAGGACAGAACGGTGGGGTAGAGGGGGTGGCAGGGACAATGTTCCTGGGTGCTGCGGCTGTGGCACACCTTATCTGGAGGAGCCATGGTGCTGCTGACCACCTGGATTTATGCTCTTCTCAGGACAGGTGCCATCTCTGTCCCCTCAGCTACACTTCAGTGTTGTTCTGGCCTCACAATGTGAACTGTGTTAGAGAATTACTTTATTCCCAGAGGAAAATTTTAAAGAAAAGATAAACAACAAAAAGAGGGGAAGGGAAGAGTGAAAATAAAGAAACTACTCGTCAAAATATTTCTAAATAACGATGGCTTGAACAGATGTACCTTAGGGTCTTTGGCTGTGAGCTGAGAAGGCGACAGATGTAAATATACTCGTGCCCCTGGTGGAATGCTGCAAAACAATGAGGCCGGCGACGCTGGGCAGAAACCACTGATGGCAAAGATGATCTGGGCTCAGGAGGGCAGGGGCTGCCTCTATCTGGGTCTCTTTCATTGCTCCACAAAGAGGCCTTTCTTCTTCCTGGGCTGTACTAAATAATAACAACTGGGGACTTTTCTTGTCCCAATTTCTGAGCCGCTTCAAGTGTCACCTGGTTACTAATAAAATTCATACCTGGAATAGCATCTTTGACCTTGGGCAAGTCTGCATGTCGCCTGGTCTTTTCTTGGGGTTCTAAAAGAAACAACTTGGTTAGGAAATGTACTGGGACCTGGGGGCTTCCCGAAACCTTGGTTACTCATGCATGTGTGTTGGATTTGGGGAGAGTGGATAGTTTTGCTTTTGATTGGTGTTAGATGGGGAATATATGCCATCTAGAAGGCTCTGCAGGCACTCTGTTCCCTCCACACATCCTGGGGCCACAGCCTGGCGTCTCTCTGCTCTACCTAAGGGCTGTGTCCTGGGAGTGCTGTGGCACTGGGGCTCTATCTGCCTGTCCTCCATCCTTGCAGGTCTTGGGTCCCTGGAACCATTTGCCTTCCTTCCTTCTGGCTTCTGATCACCTGAGCATGCCTTGTTGTCCTGGCTCTGACCTTTCGGGCACTTCGCTTGCAGAATCCGTGCTTCTCACCTGGTCTGCTGGCCTTCAGCCATCCATGACCTGAGTGACACTAAAGCTTACACAGGAGGATTGTGGAAAGAGCCCAAGTAGCTTGGGCATTGGAGTGTTTTGAATCCAGTACTCTCTACCTGAGGACCCAGGCAAGGAAATTAAGAGGCCTGAATATCTGTTTCCTTGTCTCTGAAACAGAGATCAGCAAATCCTTCTTGCAGGCCTGTGTGAGCATCACACTGCTCACAAGCCACCCCTGCCATGCATTCAACCGACAGCAGCTCTTGTTGCTTCCCCATCACTTATGGCTGAGGTGGCAGAGGGCAGTCATTGCACACTCCTCTGTCATGGACCGTTGCCCAAGGCCTTTGCAAAATGCTACATTGAACTGCACAACCCCAGGGGGCCCATAGAAGGGGCCAAGGAGAAGCAAGCTAACAATTCCTACCATGTTATGGATGGCTGTGTGCACCAAGTGATGTGCATGATCCTCTAAGAGCCCCAGGAGGGAGGCATCACTGATATGCTCGTTTAACAAGGCAATGAGCTGAGACTTAGGGCAGAAGGTTGGTGTAGACACAGAAAGCTGGAGAGTGCGATCCAAAACCAAGATGGAGCCAGAGCCATGGAGATGGTGACTGGTAACAATGTAGAATCTGTCAACCCTTATGAATACCCTCAGTCTGAGAATGGATAGAAGAAGGCTGAGGTGGGTAGCACAGGAGAGGGGTGACACAGGGGCGGGATAGCCCTGAAGGGGTGAGATAGCATTTAGAGGCTTGTGAGGTCTACTTCCTCAGGCTGGAACCAGTTCTATGCATGAAGACCCTAACTGGCCTGCTAGATCAGCATGGGCTCCTGGGCCAGGGCCACCTACACTGGGAGGAAGGAGCAGGAGGCAGTGGAGGAGGCCAGTGGAAAGTGACCCTTCAGCCTCTGGGAACAGCTCGGTCCATCTTGTCCAGTCTCCCCAAACTGCCTACTCCCCACCACCTTGTCCTTATTCTCTCAGACTTGCAGCTTCCTCTCTGATTGCTCTCATTTCTCTTACCAATATTCCATGCTTCTTAAATCATTCCCTCTTTCCTCCTACTGGAGGCCCAGATAGGTCCCTCTCTGGCCTGGAGACACAGAGCGAATCCTTGGCTGGGACCTATCTTCAGGCAGCCTGAGATGTCCTAGTTGGGCTCCTGCCTCACCCTTGGGTGTAAGTTGGGCCTGCTTTTTCCTCCCCCAGAGGCAAGATGGCAAAGCCTTTAAATTGACAATGTCTGTCGTCCCATTTATAGGCAAGAGCCTCACTGACTAGCTTTTACGGAACTTTTGCAGTCCCTAGGGAGTGGGTGCTATCTGCAATCTCCCAGGCTGTGAAACCAAAATACAGAAATAAAGCCCTTTCCTCAGAGGACTTTAATCTTTTGGCAAATCGTGGTCAAGGAGCTCTTTTTCCCTGGTCATACCTGCCTGGCTCAGGTTTACAACCGAGGGCACCACAGACAAAGGGCAGCAGGACAGGCGCAGACAGGGCCACAGGGTGCCTGCTGAGTCCTATCCTGGTCCGTTTGGCTGAGGGCGGGGGGAGAGACAGACAGGCCTGCAGGGGCCTGTGAGTCTATTTCCCTGGAGCTGGCACAAGTTCTGCACACCAAGACTCACTATCTGGCCTGTCAGCTCAACTCAGCTCAGGCAGGGGCAGCTACACTAGGAGGAAGATAAGGGAGAACACAAACAGATCGGGGTAAAGCGGGGACTTCGGCACCAGATGACATCCTCCTCGCAAATCCTGGTGGTGCCGGAAACGGTAGACAGACACTGTAGTCTCAGCCCTTTTAGAGGACATACCCCAAACCCTGACTCTCCTACCCCTGTACCTGCGCAAGCTGTTCCCAGAGTCCCCTGGGAGTTCCCGAGGCGGCAGCTGGGTCTCCTGGTTTGAGATCAGACATCTGCCCTTTGCGATTGCTGGTAAGGTGGATGTCATACTAGGACAGCCATCCTCAGTGCTGAGTAGCTCCTCGACTTGATGACAGTCATTTGTCACCTTCATTAACAAGGACTGCCTGGTCTTAGGCAGTTGTGTGTGACAAACATGGTTGGCAGGGCACATCTATCCAAAACCCCGAGCAAAGGACTTCTGTGGGCTGAACAAGGGGAAGGAGGAGAAAGACTCTCAGTTGAACAAATTCCCATCCGTCCTGCTGTCCCTGTGGCCTGTGCTCTGTGATCTGCACCTGTTCTTAGACTATAAAGAAAGGTGATGACCAATGGTTTAAACTTGGACTTTGGCGTCGAGTGACTTGGAAGTCAAATCCTGGTTCTGCCACTTCCTGCAGCTAGGTAACCTGGCCTTTCCGAGCTTCTGTGTCCTCATGTGGGTGAAGGTGAGAAAAAGAACAGTTTTATCAAGTCCTGTGTGGACCAAGTGAGATCAGCCACAGAGCCCCACACACAGAGCCACCAGGGCACAGGAGTAGATGTGTATTGCGGGGATACTGCACAGGGTGTACTGGACAAGTTTGCCTAAAAAGGGTGAGAAAATGCTGGGCTGGTTCCTCTGACCAACCAGGGCAGCCTCTCCCTCTATCACAGTCTTGGGAGGGAACCTCCAGGGCAACTTGTCTCCAGTGGAGAAGGGAAGGAACTTGCTGCATGCCAGGACAGCACTCAGGAACAGGGCCCGCAGTAGCAGGGGCAGCCTCCCACGTGCTCAAGATAGGACCCGGGACGAGGAAATAGAATCTGCAGGTCGCTCACGCATAGACTCCACAAAGACTCTAGCAGATGGCAGGTGGGCGTTCCTGGCTGGGCTCACGGAGCCTCATTTGCCTGGAAATGCCCTCCAGTTCCAGGGAATCCCTTCCAGATGTTCTCACCCACAAACTGGCTGAGCAGGAGCAGCAGAGAGCTGAGGAGCCAGGGCTGGAAAACCAAGTCAGCCCTACACATAGTCAAAGAAAGCAGCCACCCAGAAGGCCAGTCCAGAGCTTTTGGAGTCCCCACTCACCACCACCAGTATCCCCCAGGGCTCCACTAATAGATAGTCATTACCTTGAATAAGTCATTTGTATCTCAGAGAACGTTCTTTAGGACCTTAATCTTTCTGGGAGGGAAAACATATCAAACCTCACCACTCAAATTGTGGCCCAGCAACATGGGCATCACTTTTTGGAATCTCTGTGCCTACCCCAGATTGACTGAATGAAAATCTGCATTGTGACAAGATCTTCAGTGATTCTCTAAGCTGGAGATGCGCTGCACTAAACCACTCCTGACCACTGCCTTTCTAGAATGCAAGCCCCATTCCTGCGCAGGGATGTTTGTTTCGTTTGCTATGTCAGCACTCAAGAGTTTCTGAAACAGAACTCATTACATGCTTTTTTAATAAAATGGAGTAATACCACATAAGGCCTTGCTCCCCAAAGCCTGGGGGAAGGTGCACGCGATCGGTAAGGCTTGAGTGATTCTTTTTTTTTGGTGGGGGGGTGCTGGGGATCGAACTCAGGGCCTTGCGCTTGCTAGGCAAGCACTCTGCCCCTTGAACTAAATGGGAGGAAAGAGAGAAGGAACAGAAGGAGACAATAGCAGAGTTCAAGGCACTCCAAGTGGGCAGGGCTGGAAAGAAGGACAGGGTGAGGCAAGCAGAGGTGTGATGGCCCCCCAAATAAGGTTTACAATTACTTCCTGAGTTAGAAATGGACAAGGACGCAGGAGGAAACGAGACAAGCAACATGGTCGAGTTTGCAGGGCACGGGAGCTTCCGTCCCACACTCCACAGAGCTTTTGGGCAAGAGAGACAGCTAGCTCTGTGACTTGACCCGGAGCTGCGGAGGACAGTTCAGGAGTCAGTCTTGGTCCCTGCCCAGTAGTCAGTAGGCACGATGGTACCTGTGACTAACGAGCTGACCCTCCATCTGCACTTGGAAAAACTGGGGCTTAGAGAGATAAAGCAACACGGTGAAGTTCACACAGCTGGGAGCAGGACTCAGGCCCAGGATTCTGCCTCTCGGATCGATGTCCTCTCCCGCTCACCTTGGGCCGCTCAGATGTCCCTCCTCTGAGGACCTAGCCTCTAGTGCCTGGCAACTAGTACCCGCTTAACCACGTGCAACGAATGAGTGAGAAGCAAAGACCCCCACCGCAAGCCGGGAGAGTGACCCTTGCAGCGAAGGGCACCGTTTATCTGTGCTGAGCACTTTCCACGGGCCATGTCTCACAGTGGCCCACCGGGGAGGTACCTTTATCATCCCTGTCTCCACACGGAGAAACCAAGACGCTGAGAAATGAAGAATGACCCTCAGCGTTGCCAGAGCTGGGACTTCACATTTCTGCCTCAAACTCGAAAGCTCCTGCACCTCACCAGGATGCTGAGCTGTTCTTGCTTCCAGCAAACTCTTTTCTCTGAAAGGGGCCCCTGCTGCCCAGAAGACTCTGGCAGAGCTCTGAGCCCAATGAGCTTTTCACTCACGGTGATGGTGAGCACAGCATGTCCCCAGCTGGCTCACCAAGGAGCCTGGGACTTCGAGGAATGCTCCCTGAATGCCGTCCCTCGCCCGGGATGCCCCAAGTCCCCCAGTTTCCTCTCAGTGGCAGCTTCCGCTCAGATTTCAGCCCTTCCCAGGGCTCTGTGGACTGTTGGGTCTATAACAGAACCCACCACCCTGCTCCCTCCAGACCTTTTCCTGCCTCGCCTTTCTCCTCAGCCACAGCACTGCCTGATGGTACCATGTAGCTGTGTTTGCTTTGCAATGGTCTCCGCACTGGGACACACCCTCCGTAAGGGCAGGGACATTGCTAGTTTGCAGCTCTGTCCCCAGGGCCCCATCTGTGGCAAGTGCTTAGAACATACTGACTGAATGAGTGAACCTCACAGCATCATACCTAAGACAGCACTTTTCTAAGCCGGAACCCTTCGGTGCGATCCTGAGACAGTGATGCCTCCAGGAATTTATTAATAAAAGCCAAGAACCCACATTTGCCAGGTTTACTTTAAATAGCTCACAGTGGATGTGTCTGCTCACCTGTCAAATGCATACTGAGCACCTCCACCCTCCAGGCAGAGGATTAGGTTCTGGAAAAACATCTATGAACAAGTCCGCCCTGACCCCCAAGAGCTGAATTTGAGTGGGGAAGATGGACATTAAAAAATCTCACAGACTGCATTATAATTGTGCTAGAGCTGACCAGGGTCCTGCTGGGAGGGAGATGGTTTTGAGGACTGTCCCTGGATAAAGCCACTCAAGCCTATTTGCGTGGGCTGGTGTCCTTGAGTGGCAGTGAATGGCCCGGGGCAGAAGCTGCCATACCAAGAGGTGCGTGCCCCCAGCTGGGTTTAGCTGGGACACCATCCATCCCATGAGCTGCAGGCAGAGAGGCCTGGAAATAGCGGAGGGAAAGTCCTTCTCTAGGGAAGTGCGGGGTGCAGTCAGAGGCTCTGCCTCGCAGCAGTCAGGGGTCTCAGAGGCACCAACTTCAGCCTCCTACATCTCCAGTTGTCGAACAGGGTGAGATCCAGGTGCTTGCAGGCTGCGGGAGCACTGAATTGACAGGTGGAGGTGAGGGCAAGCTCAGCGCTCCACTAGCGGGACTGACATGTATGGGTCTCGGTGTAGAGAGGCGCAAGGTCAAGGGGGTGTGGTGAAGGGCCAGTGAAAGAGGACAGTGAAGGGCCGGTGAGTGTTCCCCTTGAAGAGCAGATAGCACATGTGTGGCTCTTAGTCTTTACTGGTCACTGACCAGTTGTTTCCACACAAAGAGATGTAGACTTTAAACCCGAAAGATACGTTATCAGATGTAGGGAAGAATTTCCTGCATCTCAGAGAAAATAACTGCTGGGATAAGCCACTAAGGGGAGGGGCAGGCTTCCTTGGAAATAGGGTAACAAAGCGGGAAGAAAAAGTGAAGTCTTACCTCATTTTGATTTGAGCAGTGAGCTTCAGGGGGAGACATGTCTCGGCTCAGCAGGCAGCTGGGGTTGGGGCAGAGCTGGAGGAGGGCTGGTTCCTGGATCCAGTGCAGAGTGTTCCCTACCTTTGCCCACTCCCCTCCTCCGTTCTATTCTTCCCAAAGGAATATCTAGCATCGACCGAGTCTGTATGGCACCAGGTGCCCTGAACAGTCTTCAGCCCTTCCCCAGAGCAGTAGGATTAATCTTCTAAGCCATCCTGTAAAGCAGGCCCCTCATCTCAGATGAGGAAACTGAGGCACTGAGAAGCTAAGCAACAGTCATGCGGCTAGTCAGGGATGAGGGAGGACCTATGCCCTGGCCTTCTATGCTACATGCTTGTGCTGCAGCCTCCTCTTCCACCCCAGCCCTCACTCTACAGGGGACAAATCATAGTGACCTCTGTGGTCAGCTTGACCACACCAAAAGACTCCAAGTGTGTCCAAAAGAACAGCTCTTCCCCTTTGGAAAGCTTTGCACACCGGCCATCCCAGTTTAGGACTCCTGGGCAAGGGGGGGGGGTGTGGGGTGGGGATGGTGGCGATGTTTGCCTGTATGGCTAGCTTTGTGGAGACGCCACTGAGGCAGCCCTGCAGAGCATCTGCTTCAAAGAAGCCTGCTTTTGGCGTAATGAATTGGTAACAGGCTTGAAGAAGTGCCCCGCATTCTAATTTTGCACAGGGCCCTGAAAATTGTGTAGCTCATTTGAGGACAAGGGTCCTCGACCCATACCTGAAGGGGCTGAGGGTGGCGCTAACACACTGGGAGGGCGGCCACCGAGGTCTTCGCTGGAAGCAGAGAACTCGGTTTCTTCGCTGATGATGGGGACTCCCCATCCTTTTCCCCACTCCACTTCTGCAGATGGATGAGGAGGCCAGCTCAGGGCAGGGCCACATTCTCATATTCATCCTCCCTCTCTCTCCTTCCTGCAGGCTACAGATGGACCTGGCAGAGCCAGGCAGGGGAGTCACTCTATCAGGGGCCAGAGGTGACAACTCACCCTTAGGCTTCCTCACGGCCTCTGGTTTCTTACGGACTCTGGGGGCTTGTAGCCAAAGACAGCCCATCCGGTGGGCCCAGGGTAAGGAAAAGCACAATTTAGCTGCGGAACAATTTTACCATCAGGTTAAACAGATGACACATGGGAGAGACACCAGGTAGAACGCTACATGGCAGATAAAAGGAATGACCTAATTAGATCTCAAACAGGCAAACTTGAGTTAAAAGAAGCACTTTTCTGTGTGGTATGTAACTGTGACCCTGTAAAATTAGCTACACATACACTTGCACAGTACTATATATTTTCCATGGGCACATTTTTTTACATATGAAAAAGATTTCAATGTGCAAAGATCACATCAAATTCGTGTAATACTTGTTACTTCTGGAGACAAGAGGAGAGGAGTCAAGGAAGAGGTTACTTGAGACTGTCTAACAATTTAAAGAGAATCAGTTGGGTGGAGTTTGTTTGGTTCTTGTGGTCCTGGGGACTGAACCCAGGGCCACCACACTGAGTTACATTCTCAGCACTTTTCTTTTGAGACAGGGACTCACAAAGTTGCTAAATTGCCCAGGCTGGGTTTGAACTTGTGATCCTCCCACTTCAGCCTCCTAGAGTGCCGGGATTACAGATTTGTGCCACTACACCTGCCTCAAGTGGTTTTATTTTCAGCACAGATGCTCCAACTGTGGAGCAGGAGAGGTGGAAGGATCGGTTCCTTCTTTCTCGGGTCCCAGTAGTGCCCGCTTTCAGCTGACCGCAGCACACTGCGGGTGACACAGCACAGCCACCTCCCTCCTCTGAGGTGATGCCTACAGTAATGCCAGGAGGGTAGGGCAGGTGTTGCGATCATTCTCACTTTACAGAGGAGGCAATAGCATCAGATCGGTGGAGTGACTTGCCTGCGAACCTTAAGCCAAGAAGCAGAAAACTGGACCACCCTCACCCTCTGAGTCAAGTCAGCTATGGTGGGGATGAACAGGCTGGGACCCCAGCACTAATTATTCCCATGATTATTTAGGGATTTGAAACATTTAGGGTGCCCCTCTAGGCCAGGGTGGCTTCTCCTATGCCCACTCTGAGCCTCCAGGCACACCTGGGATATGCTAACCCTTTTCTTGAACTCCAAAGGTGATGGTCCTTCTACCAGCTTTCTGGTGCTGAAACACACACTCCAGCAGCAGCAACCAAAGAACAGAGATGATGTTCGGGATTCAACCTCCTTGTTCTGCCTATTAAGACTAAAGCTTCAGTTTTCCTCACAAGGTGAATGCTGATGGGTTTCCCCTCTCTGGCTCCTCTTCCCTCCTCTTGGCTACTGATTGGCTTCCCCTGTCTGTTTCCTTCCACATTCCTGGCCACTGATTGATTGTCCTTCTCTGGCTCCTCCCACTTTCCTGGACTTGCCTCCATAACTTCCACCAACCAACTTTTAGGTCAGTTTCTATAAAAGCCACATTGGTCACATAAAAGCCATCCTGAGCATGGTATATGCTCAGATACCAGAACCCCACAACCACGAATGCTGATTAAGTCTGTGGTAGAGTCCAGGAATCTAGTTTTTAAAAACAAGTCTCATGTAATATTGGTATTCAGTGAAATTTAGAAACCACCAATTTAGTCCAAATCTTTGCCAAAAACCAGGTTAACTGAGGCCCAAAGAGACTAAGTTTCTTGTCCAAGGTCATTCAGCTAATAAACTAAAAGCAAATATTGGGAGGCTGCTGGTCCCCACATGACACTGCTCCCCACGAAGCAGCCACACACAGCAGAGATGTACAACAAAGAAGCACACACGCAGTGTAGATAAACTCACAAAACACATGTACACATGCCCCCTCATTCCTTCCAATCTCTCTAGGCTTCTGTTCTGGAGCCTAGCTAAAATCTAGTCTCCTTAATTCTAGGCTATGGGACCCAAAATTCAGGCCAGATCAGTCCCTGTGGAGTGGGGAAAGGACAGCAGCTTCTCATTGAAAGGTGCCACCCCATGGAGGCCAGGGCCTGGCTTCATTCTGCTGCCCCACTGGAGCCCAGGTCACTCCAAGCAGTGATGAAAGCTGAGCTGTCCTTCCCTGTTCCCGTCTGTCCCAGGAGGCCACAGGGGCCTGGCCCCTTCGTCGCCTTCACTAAGATTCAGGTGTCACACAACTGGGCCTCATGCCAGGCTTCTGATTCCCGGGCCACGCTCTGCCTCGCCTGGGCCCGATCCCAGGACACCATAGTTCACTGTGCTGGAAATGGCTGAAAGGCACAGGAGGGCGGAGGGAGGAGCCGAAGCAGCCTTGCTTCTTCCTGAGCTCTGAGTGCCCCCTTCCCCTCTTCCAATAAACACTGATCAAATAGGTCAGTTCTCCTAGGTCCTGCCACTGTGGACCGCCACACTCAGACCCTCCACAGCAGTCCTACTCCTCCGCACTCCACCTGCTGTGGCCTTCAGCCCGATTCTCCTCCAGACGCTCTCTGTCACTCAATTAGGAGCAGTCCAGTTCGGAAATGAGCCAAAGCCCTGAAGAGACAGTTCCTTGAAAAAGACACCCGGATATCAAACAAGTCCATGATGAAGATGTTTATCATTAGCCATTAAGGGAATAAAAATTATAATCACAATAAGCTATCATTATATACCTATCCAGATAGCCAAAACAGAAAATAGTGATAATGCCAAATACCGTCAAAGGTTTAGAGAAACTGAGCCATCATTGTTACTCAGAATGTAAGATGGTGCAGCCATTGTGGGAAACAGTTTGTCAGTTTATCAATGAAATGTACAACTACTATGCAACCCAGCAATTGTATTTCTGGGCATTTAGCCCAGAGAAATAAAGACTATGTTCACACAAAAACCTGTATGCAATGTTTATACACCAATATAATTGGTGTTACTCCAAACTGGAAACCACCTACTTGTCCTTCAACAGCAGAATGATTAAATAAACTGTAGTATATCCCTCCATAATGTATTAGCAACAAGAAGGAAAGAACTATTGATTCAAGGATGTGGATGAATCTCCAGAGAATTATGCTGAGTGGGAAAAGCTAATCCCCACAAGTTACATACTGTGATGCCATTTGTATAATATTCTTGAAATGACAAAATTATAGAAACAGAGAAGGGTTTAGTGGTTGCCAACAGTTAAGAAGAGGGTAGGGGTACAAGAGGGAAATACGTGGGGCTTTAAAAAGGCAACATGAAGGTCCTCGTGGCGATGGAAGTATCCAGATTTGACAGTGTCAATGTCAATATCCTGGTTGTGAGATTATGATTTTGCAGTATGCTATTATGGGAAACAGAGGGAGGAGCACATGGACTCTTTCTGTATTATTTCTTACAACTTCTGTGAGTTTAAAAGATTCCAAAATAAAGAAGTTTAAATAAATAAAAGTTTAGAGACGAGAGAGAAGAAAAATCACTGCCGCTTCTCTAAGATGAAATAAGGCTTCCAGAAATGTCCTGGACTCACCCAGGACAGATTCGTGGCTTCAGAACGATTGTCCCTTTGTTGTTCTTTCTGTTCCTCTCTTCCTCTCTGCCCAGACCCTCAAGCAAGACCTCTGAGCCCTCACCTTCTTTCTCCTGTCCAAACAGGAAACGATTGTTCCACGGTGCCTGCTTACAAACCGATGCACACTTTAAAGGAAGCAACTCTTGTTAAGCTAAAATGCGAGTTTCCACTAGTGAACTTGCTGACGGGGCAGGCAGGGGAGGGAAGATGTTTAAGGTGGCTGGAAAGGGAGGGCCTCCTTGGACTCTGCCATCGCGACTGCAGTCTGGTGGATTATCAGGCCAGCTGTGCCCAGTGGGTAGTGAGCAGAGACCCAGGCACCCAGGTAGTAGACAGGAGGCCATTAAACACAAAGGTCAGTAGTAGTGCTTCAGGACTGGATAAGAATGATTAGGAACAGAAAATGAGGATTTGATAGATAAAAGATATTTATTAATTATCTCAGAAATTTTCACTTTTTTGGGCAAAGAACTGCCCGTTTCCATTCTAGCCAAGTGATCTGAGTCGGAGGGTGGTCATCTGGCTAACAATGACTGGCAAAAAGGTCATCAAGGAGGGTCCTGAGGGTCTGGACCTGCATACTGGAGAGGATTATGAGGAAGCAATAAGCAGAGGTTATCTTTCCACCGACTGAGTACCCGAGCTGCACGAAGATGGCGTGGCCCAGACAGTAAGCACCACTGGTCCATTTTACAGATGAAGAAGTTGAGGCTCACATGAATGAGTTGCTCAAGGTAAGATAATAGTAAGAGCAAAGGACCCAGGCACTTCTGTCTTCCATGCTAATTTCTTTCTGGTTCACCACCCTGTTCTCCAAAAGCATAAGAACTTCTGTCTCAGCAAGCCTCCTCTGCTTAGAGATTACTCAGAGCTTTTAATTTTTAAATATTTCTGTCTTTCTAAAATTGTGCTTATTAGTACATTTTTGCTGTACATAATAATTGTATTCATCGTGGGGAGTTGGTACTTGTGCATAATACACCTTAATTCTTTTTAATTCCGCTTCCCTACCCATCTCTTCATCTCTAGTTCTCTTTCTCATTTGCAGAGCATCTATCTCTCTATTTTGTGTTATCTATTTTTTGTTTTGCTCCTGAAATTATTTGTACGTTGGATTTCTCATATAGGAACAACCCATGTGATATTTAAGCTTGCGTGTCTGATTTATTTCACTTAACATTATGGTCTCAAGGAGCAACCATTTTCCAACAAATGATTCAAATTTATTTTTCTTTATGGCTGAGTAGTATTCCACCATGTATAAATACCACATTCTTTATCCATTCATCTGTTGGTAGACATAAAGGTCACTTCCCAAATTTAACTGTTATGAGCTGTGCTACTATGACATGGATGTGTGTGTATCCCTGTAACATGATGTCTTTGACAATTGTAGGAAGATACCTGTGATAGCTGGGTCAAATGGAGTTTCTGTTTTTAGTTTTGTGAGGAATTTCCATCCTAATTTCCACAGTGGTTATGCTAGTTTACATTACAACCAACTGTCCATCAATGTTCCCCCCCAGCCTCACCCCGTGTCTTGTCAGCATTTGTTATTATTTGAATTATTGATAACAGTCATTCTTTCTAGGGCAAGACTAGAATCTCAGTGTTGTTTTAATTTGCATTTTCTCATGGCCAGTGATGTTGAACACACTTTCACCTGTATATTGGCCTTTTGTACTTTTTCTTCTGAGAAGTGTCTATTCATTTCAATTGACCATTTTTTGATTGGGTCTTTTATTCTGAGGGGTCTAATTTTTGGAGTTCTTTATATATTTTAGATATTAGTTCTCTGAGGAGTAGCTGGCAAAAATGTTTCCCATTCTGTAGGTTGTCTCTTCACTCTGTTGGTTGTTTCCTTTGCTGTGCAGAAGCTTTTAAACTTATATAGTACTGTTTGTTGATTCTTGATGTGATTTCTTGTGCAATCAGGGTTCTGTTCAAAAGTCTTTACCTATGGCTGTGTCTCTAAGAGCTTTACCTGTTTTATCTTTCAGCAGATTGTTTCTGTTTTAATATCTAGGTCTTTGGTCTATTTAGATTTTATTTTCGTTCATGGTGAGAGATATGGGTCTAGATTCCATCTTCTGCATGTGTGTAACTTGTTTTCCCAGCACCGTTTGAAGAGGCTATCTTTCCTCCAGGGTATGTTGGCTTTTTGTTTGTTTTGCTTTGTTTTGTTTTTTGCTGTTTTGTCAAAAAGCAGAGGACTGAATGTGCCTGGGGTTGTTTTGCATTCTCCATTCTGTTCCACTGATCCACATGTCTGTGTTAGTGCCAATACCAGGCTGTTTTTATCATGGTAGCTTTGTAGGATAACTTGAGATCTGGAATTGTGATGCCTCTTGCTTGGCTCTTCTTCCCCAGCATTGCTTTTGAGTCTTTTCTGGTTCCATATATATTTTAGGATTGTTTTGTCTAGTTCTGTGAAGAATTCTGTTGTTATTTTAATTCAAATTGCATTAAACCTGTATATCATTTTGATTGTATGGCCATTTTGACATTATTGGTTCTGTCTATCCAGAAACAGAGAATATCTTTTCATTTTCTGTTATCTTCTTTGATCTCCTTTTTCAGTACTACAGTTTTCATTATAGAGGTATTTCACTTCATCCGTTAGGTTAATTCCTAAGTATTTAATTTTTCTTGAGGCTATTGTGAATGTTGTTTTCCTAACTTCTTTCTGGGTGAGTTCATTATTCATGTACAGAAAAGTCATTGATTTTTGTATCCTGCTATATTGCTGGATTTGGTTATTAGTTCTGGGAGTCTTTCAGTGGAATTTTTTGAGTCTTCTGTATAAAAGATCATATCATCTGCAAATAATGATAGTTCGACTTCTTTCTTCTATCTATGTATCCCTTTTATTTCTTTCTCTTGCCTAATTGCCTGCCCAGCGCTTTTTACCATCTCAGACATCTCCATCCCTTCTCATCTCAAAACTACAGGGGTCTTGGGAGGCAGAAGCCACCCGGAAGACTTGGTGGTTAAGATTTGGAGTCAGATGGATATGGGCCAGTGACCAGGCTAAATATGGGGCCCTGGGAATGTTACTTAACCTCCTGGAGCCTTAGTTTCCCTATCTTCCTTTTGAGTGTGGTAACAGCAGCTGTCGTATAGATCAAATGAGACAATGAATGGTAAGTGTTCCAGCAGGGCTCGCAAAGCAGCCTCTGGTCCTTAGGACAGGAGCCCAGGGCCGCACCTCTCCTGTGGCCATAGCAGTCCTCTGAAGTCCCTAATCTCCCAGGCTCTGACCTTCCCCCCCTCTAAGTTCAGCTGCGCCCAGGCCATTCTTGTCTAAACTTTACCAAATGTCACTCCTTGTTTTTTCACTTTTTTATGCTTTGTGTCTTTATCTAGGTGACATTTTTCTTCCCTTCCACAGGGACTGTTAGAACAGGAATGAAACAATAGGGCCTCTGGGCAGAATCCTCCAAAGAACAGGAAGATGTTTTGACCTAGAGATAGCCAGAGGAAGTCCCAAGGGAGTGGGGAGTGGGGACCAGGGAGTGGGGGACAAGGACCAAGGATCAGAGATTGAGCTGAGGGACTGTCATCGCAATTCTGCAGCCAGGGCAGGGCTCCCTCTCTAAGAAGCCTCCACGATGGAATTCTTGATGAATCTGAAGCTTCCCACATAGGACTGGAGAGAAGTTTAAAAACAGTGTCTAGTATATTCTGTCCACATGTGATTGCGCTAGGTGCCTCGGTCAGATCCATCCTACCCATGGCCTGGCTGGGCGAAAGCAGCAAATGGCTGAGCTAGCAGGGATGGGCCCCACCTCACTCGGGCCCCGCTCAGCCTCCCATAGCTATGTTCGCTGGACACTCTTGTCTTCACAGGGGTGCGAAGACTGTCTCCATCTCCGAGTTCTCCACGGAGACTGGTTCCTGGGAGACATCAGTTAGTGCCTTAGTGAGAGCCAAATGAAGTGGCAGAAACTCCTGCTCTCTAGAGAAGTGGAAAGCAGGCCCTTCTGAGAGGCAGTGTGAGTCAAGGCAGAAGATACTGTGTAGGAACTTGACTGCCCGTAGTCCACAGCACACGAAGCCCAGGAACTGGCCATCCTCAGGCACCAGCCCCGGTGTGCGCTCAGTGATGTCCCACCCTGCGATTTAGCTAAATGGAGCAAAGGAGAGTACCTGGCTGAAGCTAGCCAGGAAGAGTCTTTCTTCTAGGAATCTGAACCTTTTTTTTTTTTTTTTTGAGATAGAGTCTTGTTGTGTAGTTCAGGCTGGCCTTGAACTCACTGTATAGCCCAGGCTGAGCCCCGAACTCATGACAATGCTCCAGCCTCAGCCTCCCAAGTGCTGGGATTACATGTGTGTGCCACCACGCCCAGTTTAGGAATCTGAATTTTTAACCAGTGGACCCCTGGAAGGAATGTCCATTGGCACGGGGCACCATGGTCCCCAGAGCTGCTTTGATTGTTCTTCCTCTCAAGGCCCATGTTGTTAGCTAAAAGCCCCAGAATCTTTCCAGTTCATCCCCCCTTGTGGCTTGAGCTGCAGGAGTTCATTTGTGTTTTTCGCAAGCCAAGGGGGCATTACTGCATATTCCCACAGTGCTCTTCAGGGGCAGCCTGTGGCCCTGTATGCACATGTGGGGACACATGGGTGGCTGGAGGTACTCCGAGACCTATGAGCTTCCTGCTGCATGTTTTATCTTGTAATTCCAGAGGGCCTGGAAGAGGGATGCCACAGTCAGGGCCTTCCCAAGGAGGCAGGGAACTCAGGGGAAAGAGCACTGGATTGGGAGTCAGAAATCCCAGGTCCCAGGCTAAACTCAACCACCACCTTGCTGGGTGACCCGGAGTCCTTCTCACTACATCCCCGAGCTCTTGATCTTTTATTGTAACTCGGGTCCCCAAGGGCAGAGTTCTTGGACACCTCTTTTCCCCATCCCAGTCTTCTCTGCAAATTGGTTCCTCCTGTCTTCCATTCTGCCCCAGTGTGCCTGCACACACACACACACACACACACACACACACACACACACGTGCTTTCTCTCTCTGTCTCTTTTTCTGTTTCGCATAAGATGCCTTGAATTGGATGTACCTTTATGGCATTTGGTGAGGACTCAGAGTGCTGTAGTTTGAACCTGGACTGTCCCCCAAAGCCCCATGTATTAAAGTCTTGGTCTGCAACTTGGTGCTACTGGGAGGTGGTGAAGCCTTTAAGAGGCAGTGCACAGCAGAAGGGAGTTAGGTCACTGGGGGTGTGTCCTTGAAAGGGATACTAAGACCTGGCCTCCTCTCTCTCCTCTTGCCTCCCCTCCTCTCTCCTCTCCTCTGCTCTCCTTTCGTGTGTGTATATGCGTGTGTGCGTGCATGTGTGTGTGCATGTGTGTATGTGTGTCTCTCTCTCTTCCCTGCCACCACAAGATGAGATGAACAGCTACCTCTGCCGTGTCTTCCTGCCACAAAGCACCTCCTTGCCACATGCCTAGAGGAAGGGCCAAGTGACCATGGACTGAAATTTCTGGAACTGTGAGCCAGCATAAACCTTTCCCTCCTTTGAAGTTGATTATCTCAGATATTTTGCCACCATGCTGGAAAGCTGACTAGCACACAAAGGCCACGTCAGTCAGAGTGGCTAAGGCTGAGCTGTAGCAACAAGAAGTACCTCATCTCGGTGGGCTTCTTACTCAGACTCCACAAGGGGTTCTGCTTCTAGGCATCCTCATGCCAAAGCCTGGATGATAAAAGCAGCTATTCCAGGAAGTTGCCAGTTTGCTGGCCCAGGAAGTTGCCAGTTTGCTGGTCTTGACAGCTGGAAAGAGGAATGGGCCCTTAGTCCTCCCATCCCACACACCCCCAGGGGAGTTGCTTAGTGGTTCCTGGCCACAATTCTGCCCAAACAGCTGAACACTGCCATGTGCAAATGGCATAGGCATCCACTCTTTCCTGGACAGCACAAAGTAGAGAGAAGTATGTTCACTTGTCCATTCAAAGAATAATATAATGTGCCAGCCACTGATCTAGACTCCATGACAGACAGGTACAGGAAGGACACAGGTAATAAATATATCGGCAGAGACGTACAGCACACAGTCAAGTAATGATTACTGCTCTAGAGGAAAACAGACCAGGGTAAGGGAGTACCAGATGACTGTGGGCTTGCTTCACAAGGGCGGTTAGGGGTTTCCGTCAGAGGAGACCAGGATAAGAGGAGAAAGAGCATTTGAGGCTTTGGGGAAATGCACTCCAGGAGAGACTAGTGCATGGCAAAGGCATTGCTATAATTTGGGTCTTAAATGTCCCCCAAAGGCTGGTGTTAAAGGCGTGGTCCTGTTGTGGCACTACTGAGAGGTGGTAGAACTTTTAGAGGTGGGGCCTAGTGAGACGGCTTCGGGTCATTGAGAGGGTGCCCTCGAAGTGGGACCCACCCTGTTTCTCTTCCTCTTTTTTGCTACCTAGATACAAGATGAGCAATTTCACTATGCCACACACTCCTGCCTTGATGTACTGCCTCAGCACAAGCCCCAAAGCAAACAGAGTCAATGGATCAGGGACTGAAACCTCCAAAGCTGTGAACCAAAGTAAACCTTTTCTCTTTATAAGCTGACTGCCTCAGGTGTTCTGTTAGAGAGATGAAAAGCTGACTAACATGAGCATTGAGGTGAGAATGAGTGCCCAGTATCTAAGCAACACCAGGAAGACCTTCGAGGTGAGGACACAGTGAGTTTGGACTGGGGCCTTCTGTGAATCAGGATGTACCAGCTGCTGTGACAAAGAGCCATGCAAGCTTCAGTGGCTTCACACAGCAAAGGTTTAGTTCATTCCATCAGAGTAGCAGGAGAGGGGATCTGTTTAACATGCTCAAGGACCTGGGACTGGTCTTCTGTCATGTGGCTCCCTCTCTGGATCCTCACTTTTGGTTGGCAGATGGGGGAGAGTGCGGAGAAGGCACTCAGCCTGGTGCACACATGTCACCTCTATTCACATGCCCTTGGTTAGAACCAGTCACCACATCCCTAACCCCATCCACACAAGGAGGGTGAGAAACGTCTTGCAGTGGTGACCTGAGACAAAGAGGACAACGCAGGTCTTGGTGAGGTCTGGAAGCCTCTGCCACAGGCCTGGGAGGCCTTGGTGAGACACTTGGGCCTCATTCTAGAAGTGAGAAGAAGCTAGTGGAAGGTTGACACAGAGGAATGGAATGATCCATTTTGCATGGGTTTTTTTGTTCTGTTTTTTGAGTCAAGGTCTCACCGTGTAGTTCAAGCTGGCCTTGAACTGACTCTGGAGCCCAGGCTGGCCTTCAACTTTTGGCAATCCTCCTTCCTCAGCCTTCCAAGGACAAGTTTTAGAGTAAGTCAGGCCTGGGGTCAAATCCTGGCCCTGCACATAGCAGCTGTAGGACATCTGTGGCCATACTCAGCCTGTTTCCTACAAAATGAAAATGATAATGTCACGTAGCTCCTAGAGCAGTTGTGACATTAGATGAGGCACTGTGAATGACACGGATGGGGCACAGTGACATTGCTCTTGAGAATCCAAAAGCAACCACCTCGATGTAGTTCTAGCAGCCTGGGATGGGGGTTCCTTTTCCCCATGTTCGGTTTTCCTTCTCCTGGAAGCGTGAGATCCTGCCCCTCTGGCTTAAGGCTTTGCCCCTTGTTACCGTGCAGAGGGACATGGGAGGCAGTGCATTCCAGGCCCCTAGCAGTTCCCTCCAGGGGAACAGCTTCGGCAAACCCTTTGTGGAAGCCTGCTCAAATGAGGGCCGTGGGGCCGCTCAGATGGGATGAAGGATATCAGAAAGAAGCAAAATGACCCTCAAATTAACACCAAAGATTCTCGGTCTTAGGTGATTTTGCCTGCCCTCTTAGCCCAGAATTTCCTCACATTCCTTGAATCTGGCTAGAAAATGAAAAGTTGGTCAATTCTGGCCCCTCCAAGGCTAAGAGACGGCCATTGTGCAGGAGGCTGGAAAGGAGGCTTGACCCTGAAATTTGAATCTCTGAGGACCAAAACTTGGAGTTTTTGTCGATGCCTGTTCACAATGATTCAAAGGAGAAGAGCCCCAAAGAGATTATGAAAAGCTCTGACCTAAACCTGCTCCTGGCTGAGCACATCTTGACTTGTTAGATGTGATGGACTGAGAGCTCTGGCTGAATAAAGAGGGTGGCTGACAAGTCTGCACAGAAAATAAAGCCCCGGGGCACAGAACGGGGCAGCGGGGTATCTTGGTGGGTCCCATAGCGTCTCAGGAGCAGAGCTGGCTGGTCACGGGGAGAAGCTGGGGAAAGTCTGCAGGCGCACTGAAGAAAACCTGTCAGAGCACCTCACTCCCCACCCCTGGCCCAGCACAGCTGAGCCCCAAAAGACAGGTGCAGCTTAGGTATGCAGAGAAGGCACAAAGGGCAAGGGGGAGGGGATGAGAGCAAAAGGAGATGGGGGAGAAACAGGATTTACAAAGACCCAAGAGACAGTGGGTTTCAGAGCCCACAGCCACCCTAAGAAGCTCTCCCACCGTGTGACAGAAACACTCTTACAACAAGCAGCCTTTCAGGGGAGCACTGAACTCGCCCGAAGGTGAGGGCCATCTCCAGGGGCCCCAAATGAACAGACAACAGGAAGGTGGAATCCCAGAATGACCCCAAAGGTGGCAACTTCCCTTGGGCCACCAGCCCACTGCCTTCACGTAGTCTGGAGTTTTAAAGCCCACGTGAAGACTCAAGCAAGGTGGGAAGTTGGAAATGAGACCCCAGCATAAAACCTCGATCCTTGAAGGCCTAAGTCGGGAGTGGCAAGGTGGACCCATCAATGAAGAGGGACTGCAGGAAACGTGTCTGTCTTGGCTTGGCTCTGAGTTGAACCAAGTCGGCCTGCTCTGAGAATCTGGAATCTTAGGTCCGTCTTCTCGGCTAGCCGGGCTTCCAACGCACACTGATTATGTGATTTAGAAAGCCAAGAAATTTGAAGTGAGGTGAAATCCTCTTTGGAGCTGATGCTCATAACCCAGGATTCAGGATTCCTGTAGGAAGGAAAGCTTGGGTGAATATTAGCTCACAACTCACAATTACAAGATACGCAGGAAAGTGAGCCACCTGGAGTAGAAATCGGCCGATGAAACACACAGCAGAAGACCTCCAAAGGACCGCGAATATTGATGTTATTGAATGCAGAGTATAAAACAAACAAATATGTTTAAATTGAAGTCCTCGAAACTACCATCAGCCTCATAAAAACTCTTTGGGGTTTACAGGGAAAGTCTGTCTGCCTGCCTGCCTGCCTGTCTGTCTGTCTATCCCTCTCATTGCTGGACTGTGGCTTCGGGCTGGGTCCCTGAGAACCTCTTTGGTGGCTACTTTCCTCCTAAAAATGAGATGATATGTATGTGGAGAATACAAGGACATATTCCCAAGTGAGAATTCCTTTGCCAGGGACTCTAGTTGGAGGCCAGCGAAGCTTGTAGTCTGGAATGCTCAGGCTCCTTTTCAGCCATGGATGTATTTTCTTCACCCAGCCGTTCCTGCAGCCCTGCTGTGAGTGGGCCCCAAACCCACACTCCCTCAGCCCTCCCTTCCCGTGCCAGCCGCTGCCCCCATGCTGGGCCTCCCTGGCTCTCGCATTGGCTGTTCAGGGGCTGAGCTCCCTGCCACCTTCTTTGCTTTGGAGAATTACTACTTGTAATAACAAAGGGCTGAAACATCTCCTCCCCTTGCCGGAATGCTTTCACGCCTGCATCCAACGCATCCCAAGCTCTTGAACCAGAGCCTCTGTGTTTTGCTGTTGTTTGTTTGTTTGTTTGTTTGAGACAGGGTCTCAGAACGCAGGCCAGGCTGGCCTACTGATTCCTCTCCATGAATACACAGACCCACTTGATCATACCCAGGCTTCCCTGAAAGCAGGAAGTCGTTGTCAGTAGAAGGAACATGAGATTGCACCTCTGGGGGCCAGTGGCAGAAAAGGCTGATTTAAGTTTCTGGCTGTCTTCCACACAGCCCAGGCAGCTTGCTCACTGACCGACTAACTGACCAGAGCCCTGTTGGCATGACTCAGAAGTGGACTGCCTCTAATCATGCCTGTCATCAGTTCCAGGCCATCCCATCAACTCCTGGCTTCCACTGCCTCCCTCACCTACTCTTTCCACTGTCTTTAAGGAAATCTCCCTGTGATCTGGATTTTTTTGTTGTTTTTTGTTTTTGTTTTTGTTTTTCTTGTTTTTTTTTTTTTGGTGCCAGGGATTGAACTTGTGGTCTTGGGCTTGGTAGGCAAGCACTTTAACCACTGAGCTAAATCCCCAGCCCGCAGCCTGTATTTTTGATGCCTCATCTTGCTGTTGCCCCCATCACTGTCCTTAGTCCTCTTGATTGGAGGGGTCTTTTCCTCCTTACTGTAACAGTCTTGTCTACGTTTCCTTTTCTTCCTGCTTCTTTCCATTCTCTGCCTTCTTCACCTCCAATTCCTCCAGAAAGCCTCCTTCACTGAGGGAGGAAGGAAGCCAAGCCTCCCTGACGCACTCGTGAGTGTCCAGTGCTACCTCATCCTTTCTGCAGGACTCTGTGTCAAGACGGGCAGCCCTGGCTGTCCTACTTTCGAGTTGCTGGAGACAACACATGCAGCTTAAAGGCAGAGAGATTTATTTTGGCTCATGGTTTTTAGAGGATTTAGTCTGTAGTCAGGGCAGGAAGGGCTGGTGGAAGGGTCCGGTGGAGGAAAGCTGCTCATGTCATGGCAGCCAGGAAGGAGAGGGGGAAGGGAGGCACTGGGGAGGGAGCTGCATCTTCTCAGGTCACTGAACGCTCTTACAACCAGACCCCACTGCCTAATGGCGCATTCAGCCCTGGATTCACCAGTGGACTAATCCATTGCTGAGTACAGCACCCCCATGACCCAATCACCTTCCGAAAGCCCACCTCTGAACACATTAGGCTTTTGGGGGATGTTCTAGATCTAAACCTAACACACGTTCATCCGCATCACCCTTAAAAGTTCTTCTTTTCTAGAATTAGTAGGCTCATTGTAAAGTTCATATAGAAAAATGGCCCAGCAAGAATAGGCAGATACATTATAAAAAGGAATAGTGAAGGGCCTATGTGTACCAGATATTCAAAATAGTATGACGCTATGGAGGTTAGAACAATGGGAGTAGACAGACCAATGAAACAGGGAAAAGGTATAGAAAGAAAACCTAGCAATTTAGGATATATAAAAATTGTGTTTCAAATCACTGGGCACAACATGGACTATGTATGAAATAGATGGACTAATTGGGTAGCTAACTGGAAAACAAAGTTGTATCTTTCTCAAAAAAGTGGAACCAGTGCAATTTCACTTGCATACTCCCCAAATTTTTATGAGGCCAAGTTTGATAATTAATTGGAACTAAAACTATTTGAAAACATGCAAAGCTCTTGCCCAAACACTGTGCCTCATACTAAAATAAGTTTCAAGCAGGGGCGCAATAGCCATGTTCCTTCCTCTCTGTGGTGTCCTTTGCCAAAAGCAAGTCAAAAACCATTCTGGTGAAAATGGTAAGTCAGACGGGACAGGTGTGAGCAGGAGAGCCAACTCTGGGAGTAACCAATTCTTTCATATTATGGTTCACTTGTGGAAAAATAAGACCTCATCATGGAACAGGAAAAAATAAGCTCCCTCTAAACAATGGATTGAAAATGAAAGAGAGCAATGCAGTGAAAGAAAGTTCTTCATATAAGGACAAGTACCACTGCATCACCTTTATTTATCTTTCTGGATATTTTTATAGCCCTGAATAAAAATAATTAAAGAAATAAATTTTAGCTGTATCAACATCTTTAAACATGAAAAATAAAACCACAAAAGTACTATTTAATGATCTTTAAAAGTTAATTTGGAGACCTTTTAAAATATGATAAAAAAAATAAAGAAACCAGAAAGAAAAAGCTGATAATTTTGACTATATAAAAGTTAAGATTTCCTCTGGGGAAAAAATATCATACATAAGCAAACAGTGGACTGTCATCGCCCAGCTCAGGTGAAGGGTTTGACTTCTTACTACATGAATTCCTGTCTGAACCCACAAGAAAGAGGAACAACAATCCAGATGTAAACTAGCGAGTAATGCGTATCAATATTGACAAGGAAGGAAAAACAAGGTTTTTTGTTAACATATGAAAAAATATTCAAACTCATTTATAAAAGAAATGCAAATAGGTTAGAAGAAGATAGCTTTTTTTTTCCCCAACCATCAAATCCACAAAGTAACCCATTTCATACATTGCTGGTGAGAGTATAAATTAGTACAGTCTCTGAAGAAGCCAATTTGGCCTTCAAAATTAAAAATTCATATGCCCTCTCACTCAGAAATTCTACCTCTAGTCATTTATCCCATGGATGAAACGTGCAAGCCTGTATGTGCAGGGCCATTGCGTGGAAGCCACTCTTGGGAAACAGTCTAAATGGCTAAGAGAAGAATTGACATGATGAATTACCCATAAAACAGAATAGAAGCAACTGTGCAAGAAACGTGACTACTCTCTGTGTGCTGACGTAGAAAGAGCTTCAGGATAAATAAAAAGGAAAAGTCAAAGGGCAAAGGGTGTGTATGGTGTGTTACCATGTTCCCTTTCTTGGGACTAGTGCTGGTGGGACCCCATCTGATACCAGATTATGATACCGAGAGTCACAGTGTGTAGGGCGAGGTTCTTGGGGAGGCAGCGAGGCTGTGAAAAGACAACCCTTGGGGTTGACAACCAGCTCTATGCCTCACTGACCTGGGGCCTTTGTGGGCCGCTTGTATTGCTCAGCCAGTCTTAATGGTCCCGCCTTCAGAGGAGCTTCCTCAGGAGAGGGGCTAGGCCTGGGAATCTGCATCTTAAAGACTTCCACAGGTGCTTCTGATGCTCGGTTAGGCTTAGAAACCATCAGCCTTGTCTCCAAGGCCCCTACAGTTCCCATAGATGGCTTCTCCAAGCAGGGATCGATTTCTTCATTTGACACAGAAGTACTTCTGGTAGTTGGGAGCACGCTAAGCTGGGCTCTTACTTGCTTGCTGTGTGACTCTGGGCAAGTTACTTAACTTCTCTGAACTTTTGTTTTCTCCTCTTTAAAAGGGAATAAGGCCTGTTACTCTGCAGCATTATTGGGAGAATTTCATTTTATCCCTCCTACGTGACTACAATTTGATTTTCTTTAGCCAACATATTTCCAATCTAACCCAGCTCCTTTCTGTTTCTGGGAGTTCAAGTTTTTCAGATTCCATGTCAGAGTGAGATAGTGCGGTATTTGTCTTACTGTGCCTGGCTTACTCCAGTTAACATAGTGTCCTCCAGGTTCATCCATGACGTTGAAAATGACAGGCTTTCTTTTCTTTTGAAGGCTGAATAGTATCCACTGTGTGCACACACCCCTTTCCTCACTCACCCGCAGATGGACACTGATGTTGACTACGTGTCTTAGCTACTATTAATAGTGCCACAGTGAACACGGACGTGCAGATGTCTCTTCGACATACTAAGTTCATTTCTTTAGTTATCTATCCAGTAGTGGGACCGGCAGATCATATGATAGTGCTATTTTTAATTTGCTGAGGAACCTCCATACTGTTTCCATAATGGTTGTGCTAATTTATGTTCTCACCAATGCTGTGCGGGGGACCCCTTTTCTCAGCATCCTTCCACGCTGGTTATGCTTTGTCCTTTGGATGATAGCAGTTCTGACAGTGAGAGGTGATAGCTCGCTGTGGGTTTAATTTGCATTGCTCTCATGATTGGTGATGTTGAACATTTTTTTCATGTATCTGTTGGCTATTTGTGCCTCTTCTTTTCCTAACTGGTCCTATTCACCACCACACTTAGAACGACTTTAAGTGCGGGGCACTCAGTCGATCCCAGCTATTAATACTGTTAATATCCTGCCACTGTCCTCGTGGCAGGGCAAAGTCCAGACAAGAGGATTCAGGCAGGGGCTAATGGGTTTGGAGCACATGTTTTAGCTCCAGGAGGCTGAAGCAGGAGGTCACTGCGGCCCAGTTATTGGAGTGAAAAATAGAAGGTTGGCACTAAAAAAATGCTGTGGTCCCTGCTTCAGTCTAATGCTCCTCCTGCCTGGCTTAGCCCTGGCCTGGTGGGACTCTGTTTCTAATTCCATGATGAAGAATAGCAAAGTCTCCTAGGTGAGGGCCTGGCCACATTTTGCGCACTGGGGTGAACAGGCTGACCTGGCCTGTCCTCGGGTAATGCAGGCAACTGTGAAACTGGCAGAGTCCTGAGAAATCCAGACTGTCGCTGACTGCTGTACACTGATTGCCTTAATTAAGGCACAGGGTTGTAGGTCAAAGCGGCACATGATCATGGTTGATGCATGTAAACAGGATCTTGAATTAATTTGCTATTAAGTCTTCTGTAACTGACATCAGCTGTCACGTCTCTGGCTTGTGACGAATGCATTTCTGGAAAGGAGCTTTGCTCTGGAGAAAGGGAACTCAGAGGTAGGGACCTGGGGAAGCTGCTTGAAGAAGGTGAGCCTTGAGCCCTGAACATGGTTGTAAAGCAAGGTAGGAGGGTGTGGCAGAGAAGAAAGGAAGAAGATAGTTATTTGAGTACCTGCTGGGCACCAGGAACATTCACATTCAGAACTCTGGATTGCCCCCCCCATACTCTGAGATACAAACTGTGTTTCCCATTCTGCAGATGAGAAAACTGAGGTTGAGAGTCACCTCTGAGTCTGGCCTGAAGTCGCAGGGCTGAAAAAGCAGCATGGATGGACCAGGTGGAGCACCTCCCCCTCTGCCACACACTCTGCCATTCACATTCTCACCTTAGTATCAGGGAAACCCTGCAGCGTAAGTGTGCGTGTCACTATTTTACAGAAGCACAAACTGAGGTCTAAGGAGGCAAAGTGGCTTGCTGGGACATGTTCTGTGGTACAGCAAAATTCACTCTTTTCTCAGTACCTGTGAATCTCAGATTGCAAGGAATCCATGAATCTACAGTGTATCCAGCCATGAAGGAATAAATCCCACACCTTTTCTGTTTGCATACTGCTTTGCAGTTGTTTATGAACTGCTGTTCTATTGCATAAAATAGACAGGAAAATGTAATCAATTTCCAAGGGTAACGCATACTTGCTTTTTCCTTCTGCGTCCCTCCCTCCACCACTTTCTGATTAAAAAGGCAACCAAAACACAACAGTTGAACCTCCCTGTGGAGGGGGGTGTTGAGGAGGACCCTAAGACAAGGTTTGATGCTGTAAAAAGGCTTTCAAAATGGAAAAGGCTGCACAAGCTTGTCTGAGAGGAAAGCGGGTAAGCTTCAGAACTAATGGATCTGACCACAGGGAGCCCGGATAAGGGGCAAAGAGACTCTCTCCGACAGGGCAATGAAGAGAGCGGTGTGATTGCTTCTGTGACAGAGCTGTGTGACAAACAGCCCCCAGTTATCACTGTCTCATTGCACTGAGCTACCGTTCTGCAGGTCGGCAGGGGTTGGTGGAAGGAATAGTGGGTACCAAGAGCGCAAGCCGGATGGGCTGTAAGTCATGGCCACCCATGTTGCATCTGCTAAAGCTGAGTCCACAGGGTCAGGCTGTGTACTTGTCTGCAATGCGAATGGTACAGTAAAAAATTGCTGAACAATACCCCCGTCTGCTGCAGATGGCAACTGCCTACAGCCACCAGGGCAAGAAGGGCAGGAAGGCCAACCACTCCAGAGGAGCAGGTCCCAAGAAGCCAGCACTTAGAGTCCACAGGTGTCTCAGACCTGGACATGAATGACAACGGACATCATGGATGGAGTTGCTTTCAGGCCCTTGGTTGAGTCTAGCTCTGTACCACTCTGCCCAGGGCACATCCCCATGAGGTCCCCCACCCATCCAGTGGTGGCTTTGGGCTTAGAAACTGAGGACGGTGAGCCAGCCCCAGTTCAGACTCTCCTGCCTCCCCAGCCGTGCCCCAGCCCTCCTCAGGGAATTGTTCCTCTTCTGATTCCTAAAACATTCGTTTTTCCTCATTCAAATATTTTCACCCTTTAGAGGACTTGTTAATATTGGATTTTAAGAAGCATTAAAAAATATTGCTCTGCACTCCAGCTGGAGCAATAGTTCATAAATTATCGATTTCTGCTGGCAGGAAATGAGGATTCGCTTCTTTCTTGAACAGAAGAAATTCCATGTCTGGGACCACAGAAGGAGGAGCAGGTTGGGGGAGGCAGCACAGAAAGAGGGGCTTCACTCACCCTGGGCAAAGGGGGAGGAGAAACATGGCATTCTTTTGCCCAGTGACAAATGAGGTTCCCACTCTTGGCTTTCCTTTCCCTGGTTTAGGCCCCTGATGCAGAGAAATGCGAAGTGTGATAGGCCAGGCAGAATTCCCCTTCTGCCTCCCAGCTGTGTGACCCTACAGCAGCAGCTTGGCCTGTCTGAGTTGTAGTCCATGCGTCTGTAGGTAGAGTAATGCTGCCTGTAGCATGGGGCTAATGGGAAGAACGAGTGAGATGATGCATGAAGAAGTCACCATCCTCCACCAGCTCCTAATAAATGGTCATTTTCTCCCTTCTTCCTCTGGCTTCAATTCCACTGGACCGGTCAGCCACCACAGTCCCGCTCTGAAATCAGCACTCAACTGGGCCTAGGGCAAGAAGAATTCCCAGCTTGGATTCACCTGGGCAGCCTCTGTAATGCCCGGAAGGCCCACAGGCCACCCAGCACTGCCCCTGAGCCTGGCTTGTCCACCTGGAGACGGGAATGACCTTGATCAAGGCCTCCCCACAGCCTCTGGCTCTGCAGGTGGCAGTGCCCTGTGCTCGGGTGGGAACTGCCTGCGCAGCCTGTCTTCCTGGTGCCAGCTCCCACCCCAGCCTGACATTCCCCAGGGGACCTATTAGCATGAGACTCGAGCAAGGCTTGGCAAATCAGCCTTCTTGTGTGGCAGTATGCACTGAAGACACGGAGGAAGGGACACAGAGATACAGAGGGAGCCAGCTCAGAGCCCCAGGAGCTGGGCAGGGGAGGGCTTAGAACTGGACCTGCCCAAGCACAGCAGAGGGATCTGGGCACCACCCTCTTTGGCCAGGAGGTAGCGGGAGGGGCCACAGTGCCCTCATGATCAGTGCGGGGCATGGAAGCTGGACATGCAGGGTTGCACAGCTCTGCCTCCTCTCGGTGAATGACACTGCGGGGTACACTCGGGACCTGGCAAGGCTGAAGCTCCTTCAGGCTGTGACCCAGCAGCTCTGTGCAGATTTCTTCCCTGAACACCAAGTGCACAAGCCTTGAATTTTGTTATATAAATCAGAACACATACAAATGACTCCCTGCAACGCCCTTGACAGTGGTCATTGTTCTGATAAGCTGCTTGGAGCGGGCAGAAGGGTTTGTATTACTGCCCTTCTAGTGGTCCTAGAAGTGGCCAGGCCCACGGAAGTGCCTGTTGTGGCTGGAGGAAAAAATCATCTGTGTCACTAGTGTGGTCCAACCTCCATGCTTGAATGAAGAAACCCAGAGAAGTTAGAGAGTTTGGACAAAAACACCCACCTGGTTAAGGGCGAAGCCTGGTCCCGGGCTAGATACATTCCAGAACGCTTCCTCGTCCTCTCTACACCTACTTACCCACTGCAGTCCTCACTGTTCCCACCTGTTCAAGGTCTTCCAGGGAGTTCTACAAGGTCAAACAGGGTGAGATCAAACAGGATCACAGCTATGCCCTTGCCCAGGCCCTGAAGCGCAGGCTTCCCTTGCAGCTGGAGAAAGTCAGGTCTTAGTCAGCCTCCTGTGTGGGCTGCTTAACCTGCTTCTCCCTCGTAGCGGCAGAGTCCTCATAATAAATATTTCCTTGAGACTTAATTCTCCCCAGATGCTCAGGGCTGACTTTTATTTGGTGCACCTGTCAATCAGGAACCAGACACTATCTGTGCTGGCCAGGCCCAGGCTGGGAGGTAGAGGAGTTTGTAAGCCTCCTCCTCCCCGCTCCTTCCCTTTCTTCCAAGGATGAGCAGCCCCTGTTTAGCCAGCCTGCGGGCCAGGAGCCCACCTCTTAGGAAATTGCATTATAAAAGAAGAAACCAAGAGGTAAATGCCTATCTCCAAAAGGAAAAATGGTTCCTGATAAGATATCAGGGTCTGGGTCCCTAAGGGGAGAGGTGGTTCCAACTACACAACCAAAGCGTCTTCTTATTCTTTTTGCCTCAACAAAGAACCAAGAGACTTAACTTCCAACCCCTGCTCTGATCTTGAGCCCGTGATGTTAGGCAAAACATTTTTCTCTGGATCTGAGCTTACTCATCTTAGAATAGGGCTATGTGACCTGACCCGATGGCGATGGCGGTAAAATTTCCTTTGAGCTCCCAAAACAAAGGATTATGCCCTTTTGCTTTCTCACAGAACCCACCCCCTAGAGCTCTGATCTGCAAGATGGTGTTGAGGACTTGTACTCAACTCCTGACTATTTCTGTCGAGCTGCCTCTCAGATTAATTTTCCTTGCCTCCCAGCACTAGAGGGCAAAACCTGCTCCCTACATGCCATGCGGCTTTGTCTTCCTCCAGGGACACATGGGCTTGGATGAGAGATGGCCAAGTGACTCCTCCAACTGTAGGCTCATCCAAAAGGGCACCAGAAATGCTTTCTTTTCTGAGAATGATGGTAAGACACATAGAAACTAGGTAAGAATGGAGGCTGACACCAAAACATTGTCACATGGGCAGAAGGTGGCAGGCAGCTAAGTTGAACCTTGAGCAAACAAGGAGGCCATAGGCTGGGAAAAAGGCCGGATTCTCTGCTGGCTCAGCCCCTGCTCTGAGGGTGTCTCACTGCCTCAGAGCCACCCATTACCTTTGCCAGCAGCAACACAGCTGTGGGTCACAGCTCCTTGTCACAAGCACACCTCGAAGAGAATACACTGCAAGCAGCCTGCAGAATTGTGGCCACAGAAGGTCGAAGCTTCTCTGTCTCTCCTGCCCTGAGTTAGCATCAGAATGACCTCCACAGAGGCCCTTCCTCTCTTCCACTCCCAATTCCCTTTCCCTCTTAGCTTTCACCAGCACTGATCCCCGCACTTTTAGAGCCCAGAGAAGGATTCACATTTTCTCAAACCTTTCTGTACTTACTCCAACCTCAATCTGATTGTCACAACTCAGGGGCAGCTCCAGACGAAGGGGTGGCGTCAGGATGGGGGCCCTGAAGGAGGCCTGTTGTAATTTTCACAGGGATGCCACTTCTTGATTCACTCCAGCCTGGGAAGAAACAGTGGGACACTGCTGTTTTCATGCTGCTGCTGGTGTGGGGCTGGGCTGCACCTTGAGCTCTGCCGTTCTGAATCCCAGTCTGGGCCTTTGTCACTGCATCCCCTGTAGTGTATGACCGACCAATTGCTGGGCAGAGAATCTCTTATAATCGCACTCAAAATTGTTTTTGTTAATTCACTAACTCCACTGAGATGTACCAAGCACTTTCTTTGTGCCAGGCACTTGTCTAGGTATTGGAAAGACTGCAGTGAACAAGACAGGGGGAGTCTCCAGCTCATGGGGCCCACATTCTAATGGAAGGAAGCATAAAACAAACAGAAAATAAGTAAAATATACAGTATGTTAGATGGTCATATCAAAGGAAATAAACCAGAAAAGGGGTATGTGAAATGCTGGAGACAGGGTGACATTTTAAACAGTAGAATCAGGGAAGCCTCACTGAGAACATGATATCTGAACAAGGACCTAAAACAGGTGAGGGCATTGGTCATCATATAAGAGGGAGGAGCCTTTCACATGATGGGAACAGCATGTGCAAAGGCCCTGAGGCAGGTGGCTGCCAGTACTACATGGCTTGTGGCAGCATCCCTACTCTTTTTCTTTGCATAACCTGGCCTTCCTGAACCACTGTGCCTCCTGCTTCTGTCATGGTGCTGGCCATACAAGGAAGGCAGCAGCTCATAGCAGCCAGGAGAATTCCCTCTCCTCCTCTTCCACAAAGAGAGGTCCACAGAGGGCATCGCCATGTTCGTTGACTAAGACAGACTGTTGGGAATCTTTTCCCATGGGAATCTTTTCCCTGCTCTTAAACTCAGACCAGAACCCTGGCCACAAGCTCCATACCCCTTGGTGTGGATCCAGTAGCTAGGAGACCATTTGCTGAGGATTCTCCAGGTTTCTGTTTACCAGCCTTATTGGCGAGGAAGAGCTAAAGGGCCCAAGACAAAATACACAGGGAAGCACCAAGGAATGCTAATGGGACAAGCTCAGGAAGACCATAGCATACACACTGGTGACTAGAGGGAGACCCAAGACAGGAAGGGCCACCAGCATCTCTGGGCACTAGCTCCAAGTCTCCTGAGTTCCTGCTTTTCCTTGGGCAACTGAAGATGTGCAAACCCCTGCTTCACCCACATTGTGTTCCCTTCACTGAGTCATATTCTCTCCGTCATCTACTCCCACTCAGAGTGACTCACTCATGCCAATAGGCTCAACATGCTTTCCCTGTCCTTCCTACAGGTCCCCAAAGTGGCCTGTGGAGCAGAGGTAGCTTGTGGGGACAAGGGCTCAGATGGGGCAGCAGGTGGTGAATCCCAGCAATGGCTGCAGTGTCACCACAGCTGGGAAGGGAGCAAGTGGCAGGCACCAAGGGGAAGCTCTTGGAGCCCCTGACAGGGAGTTCATGGGATTCTGCTAAAGGCAACTATAGCACCTGCAAAGGAGGGTAGAAATGAGGTGAGAGATGGCTGAGCCGAGTGGCTGATGCCCCACCAGCCATTCTGGAGTGCTTTCCCCTGGGCACCTCTCCCAGCATTTCCTTCCTTCCCCAGTCCTGCCAGATGTGACAGAACTGTCAGGGGTATGTGGGGCATGATACCCACTGGGGCAGCAATTGACGATAACAAAATTGATGGGCCAAAAAGAAAAAAAAAAAAAAAAACTACTTCTCCCCTCCAACCCAGCGTTTACCAAACATTTAAATTCTGTTCTCCTTTCTCCTGGCAGGGAAACAATTACACAGCCTGACAGCCAGTCCCTTGAGCCTTGGCTCGAGTTGGAACTAACTACCAATTACTAATAGACACTGAATTAATACTCGTGACCAAATTAAAATTAATTCAGATCAAACCGGAATCATTCAAATGAAACTCTCTCTCCACTGAATCCCCTGTACCTGTCCACATACCGACTTGTGTCTGCACCCTAAATTCTCCCCACTTTTGTGAGTCCCAGGACAAATGTCCAACCCCCCAAGATCCTGCATCAGGATTGGCCTCTGTTTCCTTCTCACTGCAGCAGACCAACTCCAGCAGGCAAGGCTCACATGCTCCACCCCAGTCTTGCTTCACCAAACACATCTCGCATTCCCTCTGCGCAGCCCACTGGAGCCTGCTTGAGCTCCCCAGATCCTAAGCACAGTCAGCTTCCCGGTTATGCCTCTGTCTTTACAACATATGGTTTTCCCCATATCTCTACAAATCCTTATTCAATGCCTCTTCTAGAATCTTCCCTGAGAATCTTTGGAGCAATCTTTATCAACCACCAATTTGGGGTTGATGCCTTAACCCTATCCCTTTCCTTCTGCATCAACCTCCCCTTGGAATCACTCGATCCCTTCCTGAAGCCTTGGGAATGATGACTTTTTCTGGGAGGTGAGACTTTAGGAAGAGCCATGCCCTCTGCCATTTCTCTCGAGGGTTAATAGAAATTAAAGGAGGCGCTCGAGAGGGAGGCTGACTGTGGCTAAGGTCTCAGGGCACAGAGTAGCCTTTAGGGTCTATATTGTCCAGCCCAGCTCCATAGACAGGAAATCAAATAGGATTAAGGGCAGTAGTTTCCAGATAAGAAAAAGAGCGTGCCCATGGGTGGAGAGTTCCCTGAGTATTATTTCTCAGAGAGGTAAGACTGCAGAGACTGGGGTAGGTGGATGGGGTGCATAACTGTCCGAGGTATGTAAGGACCCAGCCAACACCTCCTTGTTCAGAAACTTTTGTTTGGATGAATCCACAGAAACCTCATCCAATCATCCAGCCAGTTCCCCTTCTTTTACATGAGAAACTGAGAGAAGTAGCTGTGTGACTTGCCCCTCATATAGCAAGGTGGTCGAGGATCCATGCATTGATTGGCTGAATATTAATTTTTTCAATTTCAAACATGGAGAAGAAGCACTTCCTTCCCTCTAGGATGAGTGGATCATTGCAAAGACACAGTCTAGATGAAGATGTTTGCAAGTTGCCTCCTTCGGAGACCCAGTGAGGAAGGCAGGGGGGGCTCCCTAGTTGGGGAAGGAGATCAAATTGGCAGCCTTTCCCTGTTCAAAGACAGGAAGGGCACATGCATGGAGCAGAGAACGGAGGACAGTCATGATCCCCACATGCTCAGGTCCTCAGAATGCCGAGGGCAGAGCGGGACCGCATGCTTGTCAGCAATGGGTGTGACAGAGACATGGCTATGTATGTGTCCTGCGGCCTTGGGTTCCTGTCTATAAGGTCAGCTAGGTGTGAGTGTGACAAGCAAGAGGTGAGAGATCATGGGTATATAGTCAGGTGCCGGGGCAGCATGACAAAAATTACTCACTGATTCTTTTTAAAAGACAGAGTATTTCCCTGAAATATTAATTTTATTATTATATTAATAATATAATTAATCTTACATTAATTTTTGCTCCAAAAGACACACTAGGGCTTATTTTCAGGGGTTGTCTTATTTATTCATGTACAGAATTCTACATTTGTTCAAGTACAATCATATCTTCTTCTGGAACACTGTTATGACTCTTCAAATCTCAACTTCTGGCCTGAATTTCTAGTGACTCCATTTCCTATAGAACCATTGTCCCCAGTCTCTCATGTCCAGCAACAGAGCTCACCGTAGATGAGCAATTTTTGTCCATGTAACCCACTCGCAGTGCGTTGTTACAACACATGTCTTATTGATGATGAAGGTTCATATTAGACACAACCAAGTCTGCTCATTATTCGGGTGTTATGTCTGTACTCCAATTGTTCATTCAGCAGTAAGTCTGGAATTCATCTGTTTACATAGGCATTTACCCCTTGTCCAGAAGTGCCCTCTTGGGTCCTTATGAATACTTAATTATAGTTTATATTATCATTATCGTAAGTATTAATGTGAATATTATAATTCAGTACATTCACTGTGTGTTGCAACAGACGTATTAAACACATCCATCTGGCTGACCATCTGATCTGGGGCTTATTTTGGGGTAGGGTTTGTATTATGAGCATCCTGAAAAATCAAGCTAGGGTTTGTTTGAGGAAATTTGGTAGCTAAAGCCAATTGCATGCTTACATCTCAAACACAGCATTAACACCTAAAAACTGCAGCATTGCTACTTTTAGATCAACTAGTTTTATATCCAAGAATTTTAGACTTCTAATCCTGTAGCAAATGGCATGATGAATAAACAAATTGCATTTTATTGTAAAGTGTTTTTTTTTCTTCAAATGGCCTGGATCCTAAAGTGAGGCTCGCTCCAGGTGCCCCTCTCTCAAGACCACCAGAACTCTTCCTCCATGCAGTTTTCTGAGACCTGTCATTATTTGGACTGTTCAGAATTATTTCTGTTTGTTCTTGTGGTGTCAGGTTTGTGCCCAACTTGCCTAAAAGACTCTTTTAGGGCAGAAACTGGGCTCCCACATGCTTTGGATTTCTCACCGTGCACAGCTAAATGTTAAGCCCCCAGTGGAAGCTCAGAGACTCATTCTTCTGGGATTGTAATTCAGCACCATGGACAGAACCTCGACTCTCTTGCTGCTTCTCCAAGCTGGTTTCCTTTCTCCATCTCCCTTTCTTGGTTTTCTTAGAGATAAGGTGTACAGCTGCCTCACTGAGGACTCAGCTCCACTTATACATGCCTTTATCCTGAGGAGACTGGACTGGGAGCCAGAAGCCAAACTGTGTCTTGCAAGTGGAGAAAAGAAGAATCCTAGAAAAGAAGGGACCTTGCGGCACCTCCCATCCCAGTCATATGGCCCAGCCAGAGTTACAGATCCCGACTCCCCCAAGAGCTGCAAGCCCTCCTCTCCATAGTACTAAACTTGGTGGGTGGTCGTGGGATTTATAGGCCAGCATAGTCCTTGACTCTTTGGAGAAATGCTGGGATGGAGCATGTGGCTGGGCTAGACTGGGCAGACCCCTGGCATGGCAAGACATAGATGGGACAAGGGACACTTCTGGGCTATAAATGGGGAAGAATCAAAAGTTGAGAATGGGGAGGCAACATCAGTCATAAGAGTCAGGGAGTGTAGGCAAAGCCCTGACCAGGGCAGGGCAAGAGGCCAGCGAATGAGGTCTCCAGGAGTAATTTAGGTAAGACCCAAAGTGGGATGAGGTCATAGGTGCAGAGAAAAGGCTTCAAATGATACCATGGAGCTAGGGACTTACCCTTGTTTGCTAAGTAGGTTATGGGCTGGAAATAGGCATCACTTTAATGATGGGGAAGGGGTGCCATTGGGAGCAAGGTAGGATTTTCAATAAGCGATAATCTAGCATCCATTAAAGATCAGCCAGTACCAGTCCAGAGCTGAAATTAGTAAATTTGGTACTCCAAGGTAATTTAAAAAATCTAATTGTTTGCTATATGTCCACCATGCTGACTGCTGTGCACACTGGTAAAACAATAACCACCACCATAACATCCATAATGACTCTGCTGAATTTATGGAGCCTCTTCCTCCTTCTGAAGTCTGCCCACCTGAAATTCTTCCACAACCAGGAAGCCTTCTAGGGCTAAATTACCAAGGTGCCAAAGACTTGGCTGGTTGGCTGCACGGATAGATGGCTTCTGGTGCTCACTAGATCTGGTGATATTCTCATTCACAGCATTGAATCTCTCTCTCTCTCTCCCTCCTTCCTTCCCTTTGCCTTAGGTCAGGTTGCCTGGGAAACAGACTCTGAAATGGAAATTTGCATGCACGAAATTGTTTGAGGGGACTTTTGGCATCAGCTGCTGAGGGTGGGGCATGGTGAAGAGAGTGAAGAGTTGGACTGAATGATGTTTCAGAAAGCATCTCAGCTAGTCCTACAGGGAGCTGTGGAGCTGGGATGACCCTCCAAGTTATCTTGCCCAAAAAGACTGGGTATCTATAGCTCCCATCCACAGTTGGATGAGGCTGCCCCCAGGAAGGTGCTGTGACCTTGGATGAGTTCTGTCTTGGACTGAGGCAATTCCTAGAGGAGGACCCAGCTGAGAATCATAGTCTACCCACACTTCCAGCAGCAGCTGGAGAATGGAGGACCTCAGTCCTGAGGGAGAGACCAGGGTGACCTTCTACATCATCTGCCACATATACCCACAGGCCTGGATGATATCAGATGGTGGGCATATATCTGGATACCTGTTGGGGTACAGTTTGAAGATTATCCAAGATGGTTCTGTCACAGCTCTCCCCTCTTACCCTTAGACCATCATGATTAAGAATTGCCAATGTACTCTAACCTGTCCCTGGAGACCCAGAGCAGATGTGTAGCCAGTTTGACTGGGACCCCAGTGGAGTGAGCCTTATTTCCAAGGAAGCACCAAAGACCAGCACCCAAAACCATATTCCCTAACAAAGAACTCAGCACACACCTGGGTTAGAGAAGCTGTGGACCTGTGGGGAGAGGAAATGCATGTGTCAATAAATTTGTGTGGAACTGAATTGGTTTTTTAAAGCAGTTATCATAGACATGGCCTATGTGCTATGTATACATGAGTTAACCCGATGGGCAAATCCCCTGATTCTTAATTAACCTTTTCATATGAACTTCTTGACCAAGCATCAAATGGAAGCCAGTGAATTGGAAATAACAGCCTCACCTCCCCCCGATCCAGACCTGGCCAGCCACCTAGGCTGGCAATTACTGGGCCAAGGCTGGGAACTTCTTACAGGCTGATGAGCAAATAATCTCCCACTAATAGGTGTAATAACCACAAAGCCCAGTTCTCCCTCATCTCTGTCCTGATTACCTCCTGCAAGACCAGGGAGCAGCTTGTAATAATATTGCTAATACTTTTCTCTCTCTCTCTCTCTCTCTCTCTCTCTCTTTTAATATAAAAGAGGCCATGTGGGCTGAGGCTGAGGACAAGCAGCAGTGAGGTGGGGAAAGGCATCTGCCTGCTGAAGCCTCTCCCCCCAGGAAAAGCCGGATGTTACGGCCACATCCTTTAGCAGACCCCAGAAACAGCTGGCATTTCTGGAACGCACTCCTCAGTGGAGGCAAAAGCAATTTGGAAGTCTAGCTCTTGACCAACAGTCACAAGAAGGCATCAGTGAAACCTCTAGCCTCCAGGCCTCTCAACAGAAGTGTGCAAGGCACAGCAGGGAAGAAAGGAGAGGAAAAAAAAAAAAGAACAAAGAAAGGAAGAAGATGGACGAAAGACTCAGGAAAGGAAGCGAAGATGAGGTATTGGGTATTTAGGGGTTCCAGGCACAGAAAGGAGGTCCTAACCATGTCCTGGAGCCCTGTCACTTCCCCTCGAGGTGCTCAGGGCTCCTGCCTGGGGCATGTGCCCTGTCCCACCCCCTCAAAGTAGAAGAGGAATGAAAGAGTTGGGCCAGGCTGGTACTGGAGCTCAAGTGTGCCCCTTGCAACCCTGGGGGGGTGGGGTGAGCTACTCTTAACATTTCACAGAGGAAGGAGCTAAAGCACAAAGAACTTGAGAAACTCACCCCAGGTTCACACAGCTAGCTCAAGATGGAGCCAGGGAGTCCAACCCCAGAACAGAGTCTTATCCCTTCTTCCCAGTTCCACATTGGTACCCAGAGACACCTTTCCTGTGTGTATTCGATGTGGAAGAAACAGCACTAGATTTGAGCCCCAGCTCTGCCTCATCCCATCTATTTCACCTGAGCAAGGTAATCTGCTTGTGCTTTGGTCCTCGTAGCTACGAAATGGGCATGAGAATAACTGGTTTATTTCACAAAAAAAGGCCCACGGGTTAAGGGCGGTAAGATTTGGGAAGATACTCTGTAAGTGCCAAATGCCCTGCACATATCAGCTGGCATCCTCCTCCCTCCTCCTTCCACGCCGAAGCGCCTACAAGGACCATGGGTGGGCCATCATTGTTTCTCCAGGCCCTCCACCCTGCAGTAGATGCTCAGGAGTTGCATGTCTTCTGCTGAGCAAATGAAAAAAGAAATTGAGTGACCTAATGTTCACCCCTCCCTCTTCGCCCTCTCCTCCTCTCCTCCTTGCCTCTCCCTCCAGTTCCTCGCCCCGAGTTCTTCTCCCCCTACCTTCTCCCCCTCATTCCGTATCCCCCATACAGGGTTCATGCTCTAATGGAAAGACATCAGCCCCTCTTGCCAGCCCATCCCATGCTCTGCTTTGGGATCAAATTTTCAGAAGCACAACAGAGACCACATGGCAGCATCACCATTCAGTGTTTCCTGCGCGCCAAGGTCCGTGCTCCTTAGCCTGGCTCCAGGGCCTCCCCGCTCTGGGGCCCCTCTTCCTCCCGGCCTCACTTCACGGGACTGTTTCCTCTGGGAGAGTCCAGTCCTCCCCTGCCCTTCTGCTCACAGTTTCTTTGCCTGTAACAGTCTCAGGGTTAATGACACATAGCTAGCAAGCACTAAATGCAATATATTGAGTAGGCTGCTCCTCGGGGACCTGCCGTGCCGCTTTGGAAATTCAACCACGATCTCAAGACTGAGAACTTCAGAGCCTGAGAGGGACACCAGACATCTAGCTAGCCCGGCCCCACCCTGCCCCTGCGTCCATCCCCGTCGTGCCGGGGCCAGTGAGGAGAGAAGGCTGCGAATGGATTGAGGCAATCGGGGGATAGGAGTTTCAGAGCTCTCGGCCGGCTGTCGTACAGGCTGGGATGACCCTGATCCCTCTCATCTCCAATCTCCTCGAGCCACAAGCTGGATACCGCCATGGAGTCTGGAATGGGGTATCTTGGGATGAATGAACCTGTGACACCCAGCTCAGGAGAACACAGAGAGTGGGGCCCAACTCACCACAGGAGAAGCCTAGAATCGAGGCCAATTGAAGTGGCCTGTGTCAGAAGCTGCAAGAAGAGTGAGCACTAAACGGGGAGCGGTGCGTGCCAGCAGAGGATAACGGGCAGAGATGCCACATTTCTCCAAGGATGAGGAAGAGGCAGGGGAAGGTGGGCAGGCACGAGTGGCGTGCAGAGGCCACCCAAGACCTGAGCACCACTCTTGTGGTGGGGCAACCCTGGTGGGCGGAGGCCATGACAGTGACATAGTGGTGGAAGAGGAAGAGAGAGCGTCTGGGAGTCGCAGAGTCATCAAGGAGCAGTGTACTTCCAGAGGTGCTAGGTCCCCAGCTGGGCACAGTATTATTTTTACTGACTTTTTTGGAGATTTCATTCTCAAAACTCCTCGAAGGGAGTGCTCCAGGCTAGAATAGTTTGCCCACTCTCTCTCGTCCTCACCTGAAGCCCCTCTCCACCCGGCTTCAACATTTAAAACACGGCCCATTTCTTCAAGGCCAGGCAGGGCTTGGTTTGCCCAGGTGCCAGTCCTTTCTGTGATTTTGCTCCCTCTGGTAGCCCTAGCTACTTACTTCTGCCGGGGTTCATTCTCTTCTTTAAAACAGAACCTCTTACTTTTACCTGGGCACATGGCCACTAAGACTAAAAACTGATTTTCACAGCCTCTAGATGCTAAGGATGGAAAATGAGCTATAAAGAGCAGTACTTGGAGCCAGCTTCCAGTAAATTTCCTTGAAATACACCTAGTATAGGTCCATTAGCACCTTTCTCCTTTGCTTCTTCCTCCTTTCATATGCCTGGAATTCAGATATGGTAGCTGGAGGTCTAGCAGCCATTTTGGACCATGAGATGATTTTGTTGAATGGGAGCTACTTGTAAGAATGATGAAGAAAGGGGGAGATATCTTGGGTTCTTGACATGCTGTGGGGATGCCCTGTGAGTTCTGGACTGCCTACTGCCTACTTCCAGAGAGAGAGAGAGAGATGGGGGGAGAGAGAGAGAGTGAGAAGAGATCTTGTTTAGACCACTATTACTTTGGGTTTCCTGTAGGAATCAACCAAATGCAATCCTGATATATAACCGGAATCAATCACAAGCTAACACAGTGAAAATATCTGGCAGAATGAGTCCCATATGACAGCATCTCAGTCAACTTCTTTTCTCTCCTAACCTGTGACATCTCTGGCATCACAGCTTTATAGAGTCTTTATATTGTCAATCAGCTCTTCATAACAATGTGTAGCCTCAACACTCTAAATATAGCTCCTATTATATAGCGCTTTCCAAATCCTTTTACTTCTGAACTTATTTAATTCTACAAAGAAAGCACTGTTGTCCCTACTTGACAGCTGTGGCTCTGCAGGCTCCTCGGGGACTGAAGTGGGCTTGCTCCCGTGTCTTCTGGCTCCAGGTCTGTGGCTGGTTCCCCACATCACACCCACACCAGCTGGACGTCAGTGTCTCGATTCATCTTTGTGTTTTCTCTTGCCGCTGGTATGGAGCTATGCACACAGTAGGCACTCAATCAGTACATCATATGAAGCTCCAAGAAGAGAAGCATTTCATCCAAGCTTGTTTCTAAAAGGCAGCAAGACCAGGGGTTGGCAAACAACAGCCTGCAGGCAAATCTGCCCCACGGTCTGTTTTGGGGTAGCCTGTGAGCTAGGAAATTGTTTTATGTTTTTAAATGCTTCTGAAAGAAAAGAGAAGGAGGAGAGGAGGGAAAGGAGGAAAACAGGAAATGTGTGAAAGGCACCATCAGTGTCCTGCAAAGCCTACAATTGTCAGGCCACTTACCAAACGAGTTTGCTGGTTCCTACTTTAGACCATGTTCACACGGTTGGATGTTACTTCCACCAGCTGCTGTCCTCGGGGAGACACAATTGGCCCTCCGGTCCGGACCCCCTGGGAACAGCCTCACTTACTGTGGCCCAAGCTTGGGGCAGATGGGAATGAATCGCCTCCTAGTCTCAGAAGTCTTTCTGATTCACAGGTCAAAAACTCAAGCTTGATTTGATTAAAAATTCATTGACTTTTTTTTTCTGTAAGAAAGAATAAATAAGTAAGCACATACTAGCATCTGCATCTGTAAACTGAAGTGTGAAAATCCCAGGCAGGCTGAAACCGTTACAGGAAAAGCCACCAGCCACAAAGCCTTTTTATTTCCAAAAATACTCACCTTGCAGAGGGGATATTGGGCCTGGGTCCTGTTCCCAGTACCCTGCTGGCACATTTCCCACTGAGCATCTCTGTTATTCACTCAGTCAGTGCGCAGCAGGGCTCAGAGATTAAAGTTAGTTTATCTCTAATTTTCAATCTCTAATTAAAGTTAGTTAATCCCTGTCAGTTAAAGTTAGACAGGGTTTTATCAACTGTATGTCTTTGGCCAAGGAGACATTCCACCTCTCTGGGCCTTAGTTTTCCTATCTGTAATGTGAGGGTGTTAACACTGACCTTGTATGGGGTGCAGAGCACTCAGCACAGCACCCATCCATCTGAGATGCTCCTTGCAGAAAAGGTGTGTGACCGACCTGCCCCATCCTTCCTCCCCGCTCCTGTCCACTCCTCTCTTGACTCTGCCTCTTGGTCACTCCTGTGTTACCTGCTAATCCCAGGCCTGAAAGCAGTGCAAGCAGCCTCTGACTTGGCCCTCTCCTTCCAGGTCGTGCCCCTCATCATTGGCACCAGATCTTAAACTGGCTCTGAGCTTCCTGCTCCTTACTCTCCCGGCAGAGGTCCTTTCTGCTCTTCTTCCCCCCCTCTTCCCTAGCTCGGCTTTTGTACCCTCTCTGTAAATTTAAAGACTAAAACTTCATCTTCCATCTGATGAGACAGCTTAGCACTCAGTCCGGTTTTGAAAGAAGGCTTTGTGCCTTCCTTAATCTCCTTCCCTCTCCAACCTGGGCACACAGTAGAACGTCACAGAGCATTGCCTGAAGACTGGCTGGGAGAGCAAGTGATGGCCAGCTGGCCGGGTGGGCAGACCGCAGCTACAATCATCACTGTTCTATGACCCACACGAATCCCGACAGCCACTTGGATGTGGGCTCCGTGCCGGGCACCAATAAAATCATTCAGCTGAAGGGCTGCTTGCTGTTAGGAAAACCTGGGTTTGGGATGAGCATATGCCTGGCTGGAGTTTTGGCTTCACCTTTATCTATAAATACGCTTCATCTCTTTGAGCTGTACTTTCCTCATCTGTAAAGTGGGATAAACCCATTACGAGATACTGATTCACACCCATTAGGATAGTTATGTCACAAAAGATGGCAGATACAGAAAAACTGGAACCCTCATATGCTTCTGGTGAGATTGTAAATGGTGCAGTCACTGTGGAGGACAATCTGGTGTTTCCTCAAAAGTTCAAACATAGAATTACATTCGACCCAGCAAATCCACTCCTAGTTCTACACTCAAGAGAACTGAAAATCGGTGTCCACATAAAGACTTGTACTTGAGTGATCACAGCAACATTATTCATAGTTGCCCCAAAGTAGAAAGAACCCAAATGTAGACTCAACAGATAAATAGTTAAATAAAACCTTGAACATCCATACAGTGAAATACTATTTGGTCATAAAAAGGATGGAGTGTCCCTCCAAGGAACAAAGTCCTAACGCATACTACAACATGGATGAAAACATAATGGTCAGTGAAAGAATTCAGATGTGAAAGACTACATACTGTGTGAATCCATTTATTTGAAAAGTCTGGAATAGGCAAATCCATAGAGACAGAGTTGGACAGGGGTTGGTAGGAGGGGGAAATGGGAGTGATTAAAATCTTCCTCTTTGGAATGATATAGTATTCTAAAACTGGGTAGTGGTGATGCTTACACAATTCTGTGAATATACTATAAAATTTTGATTTGCTCACTTCAAAAAGATGAATTGACTCAGGGTATAGCTCAGTAGTAGAGTGCTTGCCTAGCGTGTGTGAGGCCCTGGGTTGCTTTGTTTGTTTGGTTTTTGTTAATGGTTTTGGTTTTCAAGTCAGGGTCTCACTAGGTGGTTCAGGCTGGCTTTGACCTCACTATGTATCCCAGGCTGGCCTGCAACACATGGGGATCTTCCTGCCTCAGCCTCCTAAGTGCTGATATTACACAGGTGGGTACCACCATGCCTGGCAAAAAAAAAAAAAAAAATCCCAAATGTTGTATGATCTGTAAATTTTATCACAATGAAGCTGTTGTTTTAAAAATGGACTGGGCAAGGCCTTCCACCCACTTCCCAAGACCTTTACAAGACTCCAAGGAAGGCATGTGTGCCAGGGTTTGGGGCACGGTGTCCTGCTGTTACAAAGAAGGCTGGGATAATACACTTGTTGCCAGTGGAGCGCCTTCTGCTCCCCCGTCTTTCCTGCCCTGGCTCAGGCCTTCCTCACTGAGAGAGTTGCAGGGAGGGACGTGGCCATCTGGCAATGGCGAGAGGAAGTGCCGGCCTCCAGCGTGTCTCCAGGGCTGGGAGGTGGGAAGTGTCTCCTCTCCAGGCCAGAGACTGAGAGGGACGAGCCTCTGCCAGCAGTGCTGCTTTGTTTGTCCCCATGTTTCCCCTCCAGCCCTCCGAGAGCCTGTGCGGCCCTCAGAGGAAGACTCAGGCCTGTTAAATCTGGAGTCTGGAGTAACCAAAAGCAAGGGGAGGTGGGCAGAGAAGGCTGTGGGAGACTGAGCATATTTTAAAGAAAGGAGACTTCAGTCCTTCCAAACTCTGCAAGCATTAAACACTGAAATAGTGATGCTGACTAATCTTCACTGAACTCTTAATGTCTATTAGGTACCACGCTCAGCATTTGTATATATTGACTTATTTAATCTTCACAAAGATTCCATGAGGTAAGCACCTTATGAACCCCATGTTACAGATGAGAAGATTGAGGAATGGAGAGTTCAAGTAATTTCAAGTGTTTGTGCAGCTAGAAATGGCAGAACCACCATGTGCCTGGCAGCTGGTACCTCTGCCTGTGCTTCACCAATCTACCAGCCATGGACACCATGGAAGGTGAAAGCTATCACTAAGAAGGCCCAGCAACCCCATGCCCACCTTGCCCAGCCACAATGAAGGGAGTATCACTCAGACTTCAACCCGCATTAGATTCACCGAAGTGCACCACACAGTCCTGGGCCCACGCCAGCGCTGTTCATTCACTGAGCCCTGATGGCCCAGGAATCTGCATTTGTGACCAGCATGCCAGTTAACACTACTGCAAGCTGTTTGGGACATAGTCCGAAACATCCGGCCTCCCTGAATCAAAACCCAATTTCTGGCTCCGGATGTGCCCCATGAGGGGGACTTTCCCTGCTCCAAGCCGTGCTATACTCCCCCCTCCCCCAGTTCCACCATCGTCATCTAAATGCAACCCAATTTAAAGGCCCAGGCAAGTTCCCTGTGGTCTCCTAATCTCTCCAAAGGAATAGCAACCCACGCCCTTCCGCTTATCTGAGCACTTAAATGCATACAGAAGACACACACTGCCTCACTACCTGTCTGTGCACTGCCAGGCATTCCTGTGCCGGTGTCCTGGGGCTACAGCCTCCTCTGATGAACTAGATTACAGCAATTTTAAATTAGGAAGCTGTCTCTTATATTCCTTGTGCCTGTGTCCCACCACCGGTTCAGCCTCTAGTGAACTGAGACTGGGTTGCGGAATTTGAATTGGGTTGCAGACTTCATGTGCCAGTACACTCCTATTTCAACAGTCAGAGCAATTTGCGTGCAGTTAGCCAGTGCCTTGTCCGCCCACCTGTGGGCATAGTCTCAGTTCTGGATGCTTCCTCTGCAGAATCTGGGGGCCTTCTCTGCACCAGGCGGCGTTCTAGCACTGAGGACTAGAATGATGATACATCCTCTCTGAGGGCTGACACACCCAGACAACTCACTCTGCATCAGTGTCCCTGGGTATGATTTTGCCTGCCAGAGGACACTTGGCAATGACTGGAGGCAGTTTTGGAAGCCACCAATGGGGAAGTGGGGCATCAAGTGGGAGGAGGTGAGGGGATGCTGCTAAATATCCTACAATGCACAGGACAGTCACAGCAAAGCCGTGCTCAGCCCCACATAACAGCCAGCTTGAGAAAGCTTGCTCCTGGGGCCTGTGCCAAGACCATGAGGAGGCAGCAACCAAAGGTGGTAACTGGTGGCAGGCACACAGAGGAAGGGAGGACTAGCTACACACACACACACACACACACACACACACACACACACATACACACACACACACGCACACGGAGGGAACATTGGAATAGAAGCTGCAGTGGAGGAGCTTAGCACAACAAATTGATGGCTGAATAGTGAAGGGTGAGGCGCTCCCATGGCAGAGGTCGGGGGGAGGGGTCCGTAGCAGTGAGGTGTGTGAGGGCAGCAGGGTTGGGGAGCTGCTACTGGGTATGAGGTGCCTGGCACACGTTCTTTTACTGCCATCCTATTTCCGTGACTTATCTGCTCAGCAAACCTGTCAGCACACAGGGTGGAATGGTCAGCAATGGCCCCGGTTAAATTGTTCCCCACCGCAAACCGGTGGTCTCTGAACACCACAGTTTTATTTCCATGTGAAGTTGGGTTGAGCTGACTGTGGCCGTTGAGCCACACTAAGCGGTGAGACCACGCAGGTCCGCAGCTATAACAACACAACAGAACTCTGAAGGCCTGTGGAGGTCTCCTCCTAGGCTGTGTGAGGTGTGATAGCTCCCTGCCCAGACTGTGAACAACACGTCCTTACGTGGCAAATGATGAAAATGGATTTTTAAGAAGTCTTGCGCTTCTCAAAGTTAGACAAGAATGAAAACACATTAAAAAATAATTTTGAAATAGAAAAGTAATTGTGGTAATGTTTTGTCTCTTTAAAAAAATCAACCCTAGATGATTGTGTTGTTTTCAAATAGCTGAGTTCCTAGCTGTGTTGGGTGTTTGCCTGTCTCCCCCTCACAACATCCTTGTCTGGCTTTTTCTGTGGCTCTAGCCCCTGCGGCATCTCTGTGCCTCTTTCTTTCTGATGGTGCCTTTCTCTCCCTCCCCTGCTCTTCACAGCCTCTCTCTAGTAACTGGCCACAGTAAAGAATCCAAGTGCCTTTTTATTCCTGGATGTATTTACTGAGAGTTACGGGCTCCCCAGTCTGGATTTTGAAAAGTAAATGGCTACAACATCTTTTATTCCTTGCTCCCCAAAGTTACTGAATGAAAATTCATTTTACTTTCATCTTCCTCCACTGATTTATTTTTTCATTTGGGGGACCAAGCCCTTAAAGAAAAAACATAAGTTTTCCACCCCCATTTTACAGTATTTCGGGTGATTCACAGGGCGCTGTGGAGCACAGTGTATATGGCAAGGGGGCAGTGTGTGTGTGTGTGTGTGTGTGTGTGTGTGTGTGTGTGTGTACTGCAACGAGGTTCTGGGTTAGATGGCCCTGAATGCTCCACCAGTACTGTACCTAGCTTTTCTTGGTGAATCTGATTTCACTGGAGCCAAGACTTGCTTTGGATTTTACATGTGCAGCTTTGGAGAAATAGCTATGGATTCCTAATTTATCCCTGCAGATTCCCTCACCTTTATTTAATGCAGCCGGTAGTGGCTGGAAAGGGATGGAAAATGATTGAAGACAAGTCCAGAGAGGCAATCTTTTACATCTTAAAAAGAAAGATTTTTTGGCCTGGCAGAAACATTAAAGTAGATGCAGTGCTCTTGGGAGCTTTGCGCTTTTGTGTCTTTGGTATTCAGGAGATGTTGTACCTTGGTGAGCAGGTCCAGTTTCCTGACCTCTTGCTGGAGTTGACTCTTAATCTTTTTGCACTGGTCCCCAACCTGCCAATTCCAGCCCCATCAAGGGTCATTATCAATGAAATCACAGGACAAGAAACACCAGGGCTAGAAGGGACCAGATTCCCTTATCTGATAGCAGAGAAGTGAGTCTTAGAGGATGGAAATGATTTGCCAAAAGCACAAAACTAACTGATGACAGAGGTCCCCACCTGAGTCCCCACCCCCAGGCCTGTCTGCACATCTGTTAAAGGCAACGCTGCCAGGCCAGGTTCATGGGCCGTGTCTCTGCTGTCAGCTCTGGGATTGGGGTACATGGCCAGTCCAGCAGCCTGCATGGGTCCACATGGAAGCCCTCAGGGACTATCCCAAGTGCACATGACACTCGCCCCCAGGGGATCGCAGATGACCCCCTGAGTGAAGGAGGAGAGGCTGCCGAAGCAAAAACACCTGTGTCCACATTGATCTCATCAATCTCATATCATTAAATGAAAGACTGCTAGAAGTTAGGCCTTTGCTAGCATTTAGGGTACCGTGAGAAGCTAAGAGCCTTAGGAAATAATATGACGTGTGTGGGGGTGATAGAGGAGCAAAGCAGTCCTCCCGCCTGGCTCAGCCTGAGAGGATGGTCAAGGAAGGCTTCCTAGAGGCAGTGATGTCACAAGAACAAACTGGCCTACAGATCCATTGGCCCATTCCTCCATGAGCCCTCTGGGGAGCAGCCTGGAAATGAGTATTTTGCTACATTATGAATTCAGGTTAAAGCACTTGGCGCTGGCATCTCAGGCTCTGCACTCACCACTCAGCTGGTGACTGCAGGCTTGTCACATGACCTGCAGACTCTCTGGAGCTTAGGCTGAGTAGCAGTGAGATGTGATCTGGGAATACATTTTTGCACAGTGCTCCAACATTGTGGGCCACTGTAGCCATTAAGAGTCTGTCTAAATCCTCTGATTGTGAATTGCAGCTGAAATCAGAGCCATATCCCCTTTCCTGAAGCTACAACAAAGGAGCAAAGGAGAAGGGGCCTGGAGCCACGCTGGGCCTCAGTTTCTTCACCTGCAAAATAAGAGTATTGGCCTTTTTTCCCAAAGTCCCTTCCTATATTAGTGTTTCATTCTGTAATTTTAGGACAGCAGTCAAGAGTCAGGGACCAAATCTTCAAAGGGATCTTATTGTGGTTGGTAGGTGCTGAGCATTGTCTGGCCTGTCCTACCCCAGGCAGGGGCTCTGGCCAGCTGTACAAGACAGAGCCCGGGGTTTGTGTGACCTCTGATCTATTGCCACCTCAGCTAACCTCTATCTCTGTCTCTCTGGAGTGCTGCCCACGAAAGCAAGGGCCCTTGCCCCATACATATGGAAACCAAGGTGCTGGAAGTGAGCTCCAGCCCAAAAAGGAAAAAAAAAGATGTGTTGTCTTCCCCCAAATAAAAACAGAGGCAGATGGTTGGAAGAGTTTCCATGGTTAATTAAATATGCTTTAGTATCTAAGTTAATTATGAAATGATTCCTGCAGGGGGAAGCTTTGCTTTGGATGCAGCAGGTTCAGGAGACTCGGGTCCCCTTTGCTTCTTTCTCAGCATGAATAAAGAGTCACTGGCCCAAGCCTTCAGGGGGCCTCAGAACCAGCAAACACTACCCACTCTGTCTTTCTGAGCATCCTTCGGGAGAGAGGTGCCATATAGCAGACTTGAGACTCCATCGTTTCTCTTCTGAGAAATTATCAGAAACTCAGGCAAAGATTTCCTGGACAAGAATCTTCACAACTGCATCATTTATAAGCATGGAAGATAGGGAGCTGCCTGGATGCCTGAAAATGGAGATTGTCTACATAAATCCTGGTGCAACGGAACCAGACAATGAAATATTAGGGCGTCATTAAAATGGTGTTTCGGATGACTAGGCGATGACATAGGGGAATGCTCTTGTTGTATAAAGTGAAAAAGGGGAGATGCAAAATTGTAGATAAAGTGCCAAGTAATTTTATAAATGGCTGTGCGCAGAAAAAAAGGTACCACATTAAATGCTAATAATAGTTATTTCTGAGAAGTAAGATCCCGGGAGATTTTATTTCTTTCTATGTATCTCTTTGTATATTCTTAATTCTTTGCAGTGAGCATATATTACTCTTATAAGCAAAATAATAATTTTCAAAATGTCAGTACACCTTGTAATAGGTTTCCAGGTGGATCTGAATAATTTTATCACACTCTCCTGAAAGTAGAGGAATTTTGCTGAAGTCTGAGCTTCTAAGATTCGTGAAGGTAAGCAACAGTTGACTGCCTAGAACGCTCCACGTAAGGTACTTTCACAAGGAAACACGTGTCTAGTGCCTCTTCTGCTGTGGAATGTGACATGCTCTGTCAGCCCTGACAGCTGCGCAAGAGTCAGGGATGAAGGTTTCGTTCATTCCTGCAGCTGCCTAATCTGAGAACTAAATGAGACCTTGAGGTGCCGGAAGGCTGCAGGGACAGAGCTGAGGCCCCCATCAATAGCAGAAACCCTTGTGATTTGGAGAAACATTAGGCATGACAAAGTCAATGGAGAAATCCCAGATCCATTCAGCATTATAGTACCGACTCTTCTCACTCTCTGGAACTTCCTTGGAGTCTCTAGGATCATGTAGGGACAGTGACAGCTAAGCTGACCTGTAGAAGGCATTGTCACATGGCCACTGGCATGACAAAAGTAGGAGACGGAGGGCTGGGGATGCTGGGGATGGAGCATAGCCCTAGGACCCTTGCCTCACATGCACAAGGGCCTGGGTTCAATCCCTGGCACTTTAGAAAAAAAGAAGGAGATGGAAGTATTCATAAATGTTTACATGATCCAAATACCACTTAACCATTAACCATTATAATAGTCAACATTTCCTGGTCAATGTAGCAAACCCCCATTACCAAAAACAACTCACATTCTACGATCAAAACTTCAGGGCTAGCCCAGAGTGGTGGCATATGCCTGTAATTTTAGCCACTGGGGAGGCTGAGGCAGGAGGATCACAAGTTTGAAGCCAGCTTGGCAACCTAGTGAGATACTGTCTCAAAAAATAAATCAATAAACAAAAAGGGCCAGGGTGTAGCTCAGTGGTAGAGTGCTTGCCCATTATTGAGCATTATTGAGGCCCTGGGTTCAGCCTCCAGGAGTGGGGGGCAGGGGGGATAGTGCAAGCCATTACTAATAGAGGAAGAGGAAATTTTTGTTTTATCCTTTGAAGTTTTATTGGACATGACAATCCTGTCAAAGGGGCTCTCGGTTGCTTCTGAATTTGTGGCCATTCTGTCAACAGGCGAGCAGTCCCGGCAGAGTTGGGGATTTTGCAGTATTTCAGCACCAGACATACTGCTCAGACACGTACATCTTCCTGGGTTCTGGAAAGTAGCCATCAAAGTCAGGACAAAGCCAAGACCATATAAACCCTGAGTGAGAGGGAAGTAGAGCCCTCCAGCTCCAGCTAACTAAACCTCAGTCACAAAAGGAGACAAAGAATATGAAGAAGAGAAGTGGAGACATTAGTGAGAGTTACCTGCTGTAATGCAAGACATTATCCAGGAGGAAAAAAGGGGAAGAAGGGTTCAGGCTGCACCAAGCAGACACTTAGAGTATCTGCTGGTAACTTCTTATGCAGAGTGCCCTGTAGAACTCAGCAAAATTCTACTTTAAAAGTTCCCCTTTTAAACTTCTGCTACAGGAAGGGAGAGCAATTTACTGAAAGTGCTTTCAAATCTTTCTCGCCACAATGCCAGCGTGACACAGACCTGGCCCTACCCACCTAAACTTTTCAAAATGATCCATCTTCCTGTAGAAGATCACTTTAATTCTATAACGGAATTTTTAAAACTATGACTCACATATTGAATAGCTGCTTTATAGCCAGCTTTCTTGGAATGGGTCAGATATTAAAGCAAAGGGTGTCTGTCTTCTACTTCATGGTATGAACCCAGAAAGATGTTCCCGTTTCCATAGTCTTTGGCTTTCAAGCCATCACCATCATCATAGGCTGGACTCAGACACTCCTAAATTGATTTTCCCTCACAAAATTTAGACTTTTTCATGTCTGCTGACAAGTGTGTTGTGATGTCTCAAGGTAACACAAACCATCAGACTATGGCCCTATTTTTGGAAACATGACTATTCCATCTGGCCTGTGCCATGTGACATGTTGGGGAGGTTGTTTGAATATGTTGTTGTGTTTATCAGTGCAAAAAATGGAAAAACAAAAAGTTCATGTATCAGTTATAAGAAACAAAAGTTCTGGGCTGGGGATTTAGCTCAGTGGTTAAAGTGCTTGCCTTGCAAGCACAAGGACCCAAGTTTGATCCCCAGCACCAAAAAAAAAAAAAAAAGAAACAAAAGTTCTCACAGAATTAATACAATTGAAATGAAAAGGAAACTTGCTAGGATGCTGAAAGTGTCAAACGTTTAGCTTCACTTGTGTTCAGTGAACTCAAATTGGGGCACTGAGTTCTCTTATGAGGGAAAGAAAACCAAGTTTTAGCCAGGCACGGTGGTACACACCCATAATCCCAGCACTCTGGAATCTGAGGCAGGAGGATGGCCACAAGTTTGAGGCCAGTTTGGACTACATAGTGAGTTCAAGGCCACCCTAGAACATACAGCAAGATCCTATCGAAAGAAAGAAAGAGAGAGAGAGAGAGAGAGAGAGAAAGAGAAAGAAAGAAAGAAAACCAAGTCTTAGAAATAGATCATCAGTAGATCATCAGTAATTTGTTCTTAGCGGCAAAATGTAAAGAGTGGATCATTCTTTTTAGTTCTCTGAATTCAGAACTCACCTTAGCACATGCAATAATGATTGCTTTAGATATATCACTTGTGTTAACAATTGAACAAGAAACTTACACTGAATCAGTATAATCATTTCCATCTTTAAAAAGCCAAGGCATGGAGAGGTCTCTCGGTCCATATACCTAGGACATGGCAGATTTATTCCCATGCAGCTGGGGTCATCGTCAGTGTCCTTAACCAGCAGGCCATACTGCTTCTTGTCTAGCCTGAGATCATCATCTAGCCTCGATACATCTGATGTTCTTAGACATTTCCCAGGACAGCCTCAAACATTCTTATTACGTGGAAAAAATAACTAAATAAAATAAAATTCGACAGGGAAAGAGCAACCCTCTGGGAAAGCTGTCCTCTTGCTGCTTAGCTTTCACAAGTGTGCTATGGTCAGCTCCCAGACCCCAAGTAAAAGGAGGACTGTAAGGAAGATCAAGACAGAAGTCATTTGTCATGTCTTTAGCACACAAGTAACACTGATTGTACTTCATGTTGGGAAGCCAAGTTCAGTTCTGGGAAACACACTAAAACTCCTACACAAGGCCAAAGCCCATGCATTTGAAAAATCAGAACAAAGCATCCCTGGAAGGAGCTGCTCAGACGCAGGGTGACTGCATGGGGTGGATGACTTCCCTGTCGCAGGAACATTACCAGTGGCCCAGAGCATGACTGTAATACAAGGCTGGGCCTAGGTGCAGGGAAACAGAAGCCAATCCAGAGAAGGAGGAGGAGGAAAAAGAGGAAGAGGACAAGAAGAAGGAAGAGGAGGAGGGCGAGATGTGCCCAGTGGCCATGCTGATCTCTACCCTTCCCAAAGCAAGCTAAGCCTTAGGTTTCAAAGTGAAGGGCTGAGCACTGCCCTGGGGTGGTTTAGGGTGGGTGCTGGCAGCCTTTAAACTTGGAATCTAGATTTTCTGTGAGCCAACAGCCTTGTGGGCCCAACGAGGTTGTCTGTACCCGGTTAAACCCTTTTATGGGTCGCAAATCCCTTTGAGAAGCGGCAGACACTTCAAGACAAAAATGTACATGCACACAGGGTCATAGATGTAACACGTACAATGTGGCCCAGAATCTGCTGCCAGGTGCATCTAGGCTCCTCCCCGGGTTAACAACTCCTGTGGAACGTGAAGTACTGGGGGCATCAGCTGTGAGTGGGCTAAAAGGGCAGGACAACGTGGATCACGTGATTTGTCCTCTGGTTTGAGGCCAGATCCTGAAGGATACAAAAGGTCTCCACCCCAGGTAGTGCCCATCGGAGCCCCTCACAAGCTGTTCTCATTCACACTCTCAGCATCTCGGCAAGAGGCATGGTGTGGCGGCTTCATTCCTCCTGTGGCCATTCAGGAAAAGGACAAGCTGGATGCCTTCTCCATCTGTCCATCCTGGGCTGTCCTAGCTGCCCACCCCAATCCTTTCCTCAGGCTGTTCAGAGACCCCTCCAAGCTGCCCGTCTTCTGCTTCTGGTGTGGGAGGTGGGTGGAAGGAGTAGGGGTGCTTATAGAAGGGGTTCAGCCCTGGGAGACCTGGAGACCACAATTCAAACTCCTGGAGAGAGGTACCTAGAGAAGTCCTTGAACAGCAGAGTAAGGGGCCAGGCTCCTTGCAACAGGCACCAAGGAATACAGAGTTTCTTCAGGAAGAAGGGAGCAGGTTAGGGGCCGCAGGAAGCTCCCATCTCTGGTGGACACTCACAGGTCTTCCAGCAAGGAGTTAGGGAAGCTGTGGCTGAGACAGTGAGTGTGAGCTGTGGGGAGGGCTTCGAGGTGGGCCTGGAGGTCCTGGTCACAGCAGAAGTCGTAGTTGAGCGAGACATGGAAGAATGGTTCCTCACATAGGTTCTAGCCTGGTCTACAAAAGGAGGCGTGGAAGAAGGGCTTCAGACGCCCAGAAGGACGCCCCAAACCCAGGAGAAGAACAGGGACTTCAGGCAGCTTGTCAGCAGCCAGCTCCCCAAGACTGCTGTAGGTCCTTACCTCCAGCCCTGCACTCGCCCCGAAAGAACCCCTCCCTCCTTGGGCCGTGTGGTTCCCATAGCCACTGCTTCCCCATCGGGCCCTTGGAAGTGGTGAGAGCCTCACACCTGAGACTCCAGGTGACAGGATGGTGTCAGGGTACATCACCTTGAGCACGTGTGTCTTGAACAAGTGCCAGCTCTTGGCAGTGGTATGGAGGCAGTAGGAGCCAGGGTGGAGGGGAAGAGAGGAGCGAGGCCAAGGACGTGGCAATGGTGGCG